>JAQIUQ010007441.1:95000-210000 GCA_030378365.1 Hybognathus amarus | reverse complement strand
TAATGATTAATTAAGGCAGACAACTGGAAGTTGAAGTGCGTAGCTATGATTAATTGTGGTAATTAACACATTAATTTACACTGTTAGTTAATAAAATATGTTATTAAGGAGCGGCAAAACAAACAAACAAAAAACGGCTATGTATTTCTCCTCCTCTTAACACTACAAAGACAGTTTCGCTTATCAAAATAAACCACATAACAGAATAAGGGTCCCGCCAGTCCTGTGTAAACTACAATGGCATGCAAGTGTTTTTCATTTATTTATTGCATTATTGTGTGGTGTGATGCGGTGCACAAGAGAACAACCGAAGCTGTCTGAGAACATCTGAAGCTGCTCGTTTAAAAGACCTCACTCACCCCTCAATTTCAAAACGGAAAGCTTTCGAAAGATACCAAATCTATGATGATTAGCCTACTAAATGTGATATGAAAAAAGGCAATACAAATGGGAGCGCCAGTCAGGACGTGACATTTATTTAAACCTGTTTTTCCTCAAAATTCCGTTTAACCACAGAGATGACACTGATAAAGCTGCTCATGCTACATTAATGCTCATAAACTCCCCTTTCTCTCTCTCTCTCTCTCTCTCTCTCTCTCTCTCTCTCTCTCTCTCTCTCTATCTATCTCTCTGTGTGTGTTTATGACAGAATCCGGTTGCAGTTTTGTTGTAATGCCACAGGATCATTCATCCTCACCAAACACAACACAGCCATCAATCAATCCATCCAATATGAAACAAGCACAACAAAAACATACGAAATGAATTCAGAAATTCACAGGATGCTTCCTGAGGTGTGTGTCTGTGAGTGTTTGTGTGTTCGTGTGAGATAAAGAAAGGTTGTGTGTTTCCAGTATAATACTTTTGAAGTGTTGGTGCTTAATGTAACAATATCTAGTGTAAATGATAAATCCAGTTTAAGATTTGTGCTGGCTACAGTATACAGGCCACCAGGGAAACCATAAAGACTTTATCAAATAATTTGCTGACTTTCTATCAGAGTTAGTACTGGCTGCAAATAAAGTCAAGTCAAGTCAAATATGTTTAAATAGCGCTTTTCACAATACAGATTGCATCAAAGTTGCTTCACAGTATCAATCAAGACAACTTAACAGTGATTGTTTATTCATGGAAAAAAGACAATGAAGTTTGGTAAAGCTGATCAATGGTATGATGGGTCATTTAATTTGAATATCCCCAACTGAGCAAGCCAAAGGCAACAGTCCCAATTGTTGGCGATTTTAATGTAGATGTTTATAATGAAAAAGATGACAAATATGTTAGACCTAGATCACTTCTGCACCTAAAGAATGCTTTATAAATAATCTTCCTGACCAGTTACATCATTTCCAACACGGTCTCATGAAGATGCGTATCTATACCACGAATGTCATTTCTCGTACCATTTATACGCCAAAAGTGTTTTTTTTTTTTTTTTTTTTTTTTTTTTTGCGTGTATATGGTACGCACTAAAAAACCCTGGGTTAGGTTTAGGGGGAGGCGAGTGGGGAGTTCGTGCGTATTATACGCCAAAAAGTGCATATCATATACACGCAAAAACTTTTTTTTTTTTTTTTTGGCGTTTAAATGCCACGAGAAATGATATTCGTGCTATAGATACGAACTTTCATGAGATCGGGCTTTCCTATGTTTTTTGCTGGATCCTGTCTCCTCCCTTAATGCTGACTTTTGTTGACTTGGGACAAGGAAACGATCCATTTTAAAGTGAATACATGCACACAATTACCAATATTAATAGAGCTGAATACCGTTGTTTTCTCTTCGCGTCTCGTGCCTCCCATGTGGCTCTTTTGAGCTGTTATAGCCTAAATCCAAAACAATCTCCGTTACTTTAATGTCCTATTATCACTGAAAAGCCGCTTTGGAATAATTCTTTGTTAAAAGTGCTATATAAATGAAGATGACTTGACTTGACGAATAATTTGGTCCCTTTTGAAGTTCCAGTCGCGTGTGACCTCTGAATATGCTGGAGTTTATGTTTGGAGGAACGAGGAGGATTTTTCTTGAAACCCGGCCAAACGTGGTGATTATTGTTCTTAATTATTGCCCTGATGGTCAAAATGAGGATTTTCAACTGTTTAGCTATTTCTTTACAGCAACTTCTATTTTGTGATGCTTAACTATCTTTTGACGCACATTAGAACTATATTCGGTAACACTTATTTTACGACCCGCAAACAACTGGGTAAGTACACAGAAATTACGGTGTACGTTTCTGTAATTATAGTGTACTTCTGTGTAAGTATAAGGGAACAATATGTTAAGTTTGGAGTAATAAAGGGGTAACAAGCAGATATATGACCTGCTAATAACTTCGTAAGTACACTGAAATTACGATGTACGTTTCTGTAATTATAGTGTACTTCCGTGTAGGTATAAGGGAACAAAATGTTAAGTTTGGGGTAATAAGGGGGTAACAAGCAGATATACAAGCAAATTATTTAATTAGTTAAAAAATATCAGGTACCTATTATTTTAATATATTCCAGGCGAAAATTGTACATCTGTTGTTTATAAAATGTATCACATAAATGTATTGGCTTTTCTTACTGGATTACTTAATGTTAAGTCAAAATAATTAGTTCTCTGTAATTACAGTGCAAATAGTGTGGTTTTGTATTGCTAGTGCTACATAGTAAGTAGCGTTTGTTACCCCCTTGTTCTGTGTAGTTACAGGGTAAGTGCAGTGAATATACAACAAAGGATCCCTTTTAATTTCTGACTTTTATTGTAAAAAAAAAATTCTAAATGCTTTTTCATCTTAATTAAACATTGCCCCCCCCCCATTTGCTTCTCTTGCTTTTCTTCTTCCTTTTCTTGCTCTTCTTTTTCTTAAATTCCACAGGGGACTCCGAAGTTGAGGAGTTGGAGTCCCATTGGTCTTGGTGCACTGCAAAAATATGACCAAAATAATAATAATAATGATTTTTTTATAATAAATAAAGAAATATAATACAATACAATATATATGTATATGTATACATTACATTTACCCTGTAACTACACAGAACAAGGGGGTAACAAACGCTACTTACTATATAGCAATACGAAAAAACACTATTTGCACTGTAATTACAGAGAACGGTACTGTTATCAAGAAAACAAAACAACAAAAAAAAGTTTTAATTACACAGTATTTGCCCTGACATTTATGTCATTGCAATTCAATGGGATAAGGTAAGTACTAATTACAACATGGTACAGTCTAAATTAAAACCATAACAGAAACGGTACTGTTATCAAGAAAACAAAACAACAACAACAAAAAGTTTTAATTACACAGTATATTTGCCCTGGCATTTAAGTGTCATTGCAATTCAATGGGATAAGGTAAGTAAGGTAAGGTAAGCTAATTACCACATGGTACAGTCTAAATTAAAATCATAACAGAAAATAATTATTTTGATTTAACATTAAGTAATCTAGTAAGAAAAGCCAATAAATTTAATGTTTAATTTTCAACCCACAGATGTCAAAATTACCCTGTAACATTGCACAAGAACATATTTAGCCAGAAATGTGATACATTTTGTAAACAACAGACATACAATTTTTGCCTGGAATATATTAAAAGAATAGCTACCTGTTATTTTTTTTAACTAATTAAATAATTTGCTTGTATCTCTGCTTGTTACCCCCTTATTACCCCAAACTTAACATTTTGTTCCCTTATTTTATCACCGTAATTTCTGTGTACTTACCCAGTTGTTTGCGGGTCGTAAAATGAAGTGTTACCCTATATTCTTTGATTTTACTCATTGTGATGGAGGATTAAGGCCATGTGGCCTTTGTGTTTCCTCATATTTAACTCCTGTGAAACAAGAAGCAATAGACGATTTCGTGTCCCTAGTCACTCTGGTGTGCTAAAAAAAGGTAAATATGAATGGGAATATACTTCAGAGATATTTTACTATTTTAGATATTTTAATTGTGGCCAACGTGTTTTGGAGAAAAACATTTATTTCATGGTGTTATTTTCCACCCCACTTTAATGAAAGTTTCGATTTTTTTGCATTTTTTTTAAATGAAAGATCAAAAGGATAAACAATGCAGAATTATTCTTTACAGCCATTTTTGATTATATTTACCAGGGGTATAAGCATAACGTTTTGTGTGATGTGTATAAACTACATATGTGTGTGTGTGCAGGGCATCCCCTGGTCCGGTCGGCGTATGGGTCGGTGTGCTGTGGTCGGCAGCGGTGGGATTTTGAAAAACAGCAGCTGTGGACGTGAGATTGACAATGCAGACTTTGTCATTCGGTAAACACATCCCATCATTCTTTGCTCTCACACTGACCACAACACATCCATCATTATTCATCCATCCTTCCTGTCAATATGAGAACTAAAATGTAAAAGCGATAAAAGCATCTGCCAGATGCAGAATGTAAATGTAAACATGATGTTTTCTCTCTCTTTCAGGTTTAATTTGGCAACGGTTAATGACAGTGATGTTGGGCTAAAGACGGATCTGATAACCATCAACCCCAGTCAGCTCCGGTCAGTGCACACACACACACACACACACACCAATAAAAACACAGCTTTGATTATCATTTAAATGAACTTTCCATGACGTTTCTGATTCATTGTAAGCTTTCAGAATCGTTTTTATTGTCTACAGTTGCCTCTATGCTTTGAAATGGTACCTGTACGTCGTTCGTGCTCTTCCCGCCGGGAAGACGGCCGAACTTGCCTGATCAGAGTCGTGCTTTTTTCCTGCAAAATGGGTTGGAGCAAAGGCTCCCTCCACCCTCAAAGTGTATGTTGCCACAAGGCCTCTCATCATGATACAGCATAGATGGGAAGTCGTTAGAAAAGCATGACCTGGTCATCAGATGCCTTAAGGGTGCTAGGAGGTTAAATCTACCTTGTGATCCACACCCTGTACCCTCTTGAGACTTAACTATAGTGCTCAGAGCACTCCAGAGCCCTTGAATACGGCAGAGTTAAATATCTTGTTGACGAAGACAGCTCTCCTGTTGGTTCTGGTCTCTTTCAAAAGGTTAGGGGATCTGTAGGCATTTTTGGTCTGATTCTCTCCTTTTAAGCTGGCTATGATAAAACCGCTTTCTTAAAACACAACTTGATCCTACAGAATTAGTCAAATACAGGCCAATCTCAAATCTGCCTTTTCTGTCGCCCTCTGATGGTGGACCTGCGCCTGGACCCATCCCAACTCATCCTTAAGTGCCGGCCATCGGCACTGATCCTCAACGACTCGGCTGGATTACTTCATCTTCCAAACAGATGGAAATGGACAAATACTCTAAATATTCCAATCCAATCTGACTTGCAATGCTGCCCGAATCACACACTGTTCCTTCATTGGCCAGAGGAGAACTGGCCCCCGACTGAGTCTAGTTTCTCCCAAGGCTTTTTTCTCCATTCTGTCCCTGATGGAGTTACCTTTCCTTGCCACTGTTGCCTTGGCTTTTGGCTTGCAGTTGGGGACATTTAATATTCAACAATATTATTGATCTGTGTTTTATTACTTTCATGTTATCACTGTGAAGCAGCTTTGATGCAATCTGTTTTGTAAAAAGCGCTTAGGTGACTTGACTTGACTGCTTTGGCGGGAAACTAAGCTGGGCGCAGTAAGGGCACGCACCATGGCGTGTTATTAGGGATCCCAATTCATTGGAAACTCCTCCAACGAGACGTAGGAGTTCCTAAACGAAAGGGAACGTCTCGGTTCAGTATGGTAACCCTCGTTCCCTGGAGGAGGGAGACGCCTCGTCCTGTCGCCATGCTTGCTGTACCTTCGCGGAGGACTACACACTGTCTGGCTCCTCAGCGTAAAGTGTATGTGTGCGCTTGCTTCCGATTTATACCCACACTGGCAGGCGGGCCGCAGAATGCAATTCCTGCATGCCAATATTCATTGTTCTCCCCAGCTGACGTGAGGCCCCAGATTTTCACTCAACAGATCTAGAGAGTGAGGTAAAATGAGCCAGTAGTCCAGATAGTTTAAAATGCGAATGCCCACTTCCCTTAGTTGGACAAGGGCAACCTCCACAACTTTGGTAAACGCGTAGGGAGACAGGAATTGGCCAAAGTGGAGGACCTTGTACTAGTATGCCCAACCCTCGACGGCAAACTGATGAATGGGTCTGTGTCGAGGTAGAATCGAGACGTGAATGTCCTTCTGGTCAATTTCTACGAACCAATCTCGAGGACGTACGCACATGAGAATGCGTTTCTGCAGTAGCATCTTGAATGGGAGCTTGTGAAGGGCCCGGTTTAAGACTTGCGATCCAAGATTGTCCACAACCCACCGCACAGACAGAAAGACATTTTTAAAAAGACACTCGTCATCTGATTTGCTCTTTTAGGGAAAAAACTACTCTTTTTTGACTGAAGGGACCTGGAAGAATCTCTGTGCTTATCCTTTGCACTGCAATGCACTGGTGAACCACTGCTGAATGCGCTCTTTCATCAGTCTAGAGAGATCATTGAATGAGTAGATGTCTTATATATTAATATGTACGGGGAAGTGGCTTGGCATGCAAATTCCAGTCACCAATTCCACTGGCCGTTTTGATAAAATTCAGAGATGATTGGGGCTTCCTAAAGCCCTAAACATAGTCGTAACTGACAAATGGGGAACAGAGACATATTTCCCTGGTGTATTCATATGTGCTCTGTCAGTAGCGTTTATTATAAAACTGTGTTTCTGTAGATACAAAGACCTGGAGAAGAATCCAGATCCGTTGGTGGAGCGGGTCATTGTGTACGGAAACGCCTCCCTCATTATTCCTGCCTTCGCCTACACCTTCTGTACAACACCGTCAATCAACGCGCTCAAAGTCCTCCAGCCAATCAGACCTCAGCAGCCGGTGGTGTTCTTCAGCCCCTCTTACCTGCGGTCACTGGACCGGTTCTGGAAGGGGCGTGGCCTGCAGGAGAAGCGCCTCTCCTCTGGATTTATGTTAATCAGCACTGCACTGGAACTGTGTGAGCATGTTCACGTTTACGGATTCTGGCCGTTCGATAGCGACCTGCAGGAACAGCCGATTCCATACCATTATTATGACCAGATCCTCCCGAGCAAACACATGCACAAGATGCCGGAAGAGTTTGTGCGACTACTGCAGCTCCACAGCCAGGGGGCGCTGACACTGCACCTGCTGCCCTGCGACTCACCAGGGACGGATCGAGAAAATAATTTATAGGGTTTGCATGAAGACTATCCCAGGTTGTTAAAGACATAATATGTTAGATTGTTGAATTAAAATATCCCAAAACCACTAGAAAAATTATATATATTTGCACAAATGTTCCCAAGAATTTTTAAATCCAGAGAAATTCACAATTTTAACCAGTGTAATGACTCATTGTGCCGCCTGTCAGTAACATCAAATCAGGGTTAACCTACTTAACTTCCGTATAGAAAACTTGGAAACACAAAAGATGCTTGAATGTGTTTCATTAGACAGACGAGCAACTGTTTGAGTAGCTTTATCAACAGAAAAATAACCATTTGTTATATGGCTCAAAATGGTTATTCTTATTGTTTGAATCCCTTGATTTATTGATTTACCGCGAGTACCATGTTTGTGCAAAGTGGCTAACACTGCAAAATCAAAAAGAGCTTTAGTTGTATTAGCAACACTGCATTTTCTCCACCATACAATATAGATTGTGAATTAATTGCATGCCACTTAGAAACACACATCATCCAGCTTTTATGAATAAGATATTTAAGTACTGATCTAGCTTACTTTAACGTGCAACAAGTGTCGCAGACACCGAGCGAAGGCACAGAGTAATATTATAACAACTTTCAAGACACTCAGAAGTATTTATATATGATTTTCACCAAGAACCTGAGAATTTTAAGCACTTGCTGGCTGTTTCATAGGAATGAGATGAAACAATCTTGAATTTAAAGCAACACCAAAAGCACTTTTCCTCTTCGGGAAATTAAATTAAAAGTAGCAAACAAAAAGTAGCACTTAATAATGGGTTTTCAGATAATGGGTCAGCATTCATTCCTGGGGTCAGCTGATCTGTATACAAACCCTTAAATTACAATCAAGGAAGGTTTTCTAATAATAAAGTTAATGCTAATTTTATTATTGTTTTTATACCAAATCAGTTTTTTTACATTTTAAATGGCTTATATTAAAACTTGATCGATTTGTTCAGATATGCACAAAAATAAAAATACAAATATATAATAAATGTGTAATATAGTGCAAAATGTTCCTCTCTCGAGTTATCTAACCGTCTAATGAGTTTATTGTCATTGAATGACTTTTCTGAGATAGACGTAATTGCGCTCAAGCTTTCTCAGTTTGAGCGGTTACATGAGAAATGATCTGTTTTATCATTCCTTCTAATTTTTAGTCATGATTATTTTAGAAACTAGCTGCAAAAAGGAAGAAATGGAATTTAGTCAAGAGCTGCTTGAACTACATAGCAATAAGTCACGTCACATCAAAAAAGTTGAAATGAAATTCATTGTTAAATTCCATTATAAAACAGACAGACTTTGAAATACAAAACTTTATAACAAAGCACGAAGCGTGTTGCGATTTATTAGATAGACTCTAGTGCGCTACAATCTTCTGTTCATTCAACAAAAAATTATATTGACTAAAAGATTGATTCGTACGATTTAAGAATTGATATTCCTTCATAAAAACAAGACGAGATTAAAAATGAGAAATATATATTTTTACCCAGCCCTATTTTGAATCAATATTCGTATGGATCATTCAGAACTAAAAGACATGGATAGGTGTGAATGAATGGCCAGGAGGAAAATATAGCGAATTAATGTGAAAACCTTTTTTATGAGATTAAATACTTTTTATTTATCATCATTATTTAGGTGTGCAGAATTCATTCAGAGGTCTTTTTCCTCCAAACCATTCAGGTCAAAGTTTATACTGTTTTGTTCTTTATTTGCATGTGAGACATTAGTGGATGTGAATGTATCAGACTGTGACTTTACTTTTGTTAAATCTGTATATTAGTTGACTCAGGGTTAAAATATAAGGGATTTGTTTATTTCCATAGGAAAAGTCAGGTAAAAAAATATATTTTACAAATTGTGATGACGGGTGCTAAGATGACGTCATCACTACTGTGATGAGGAAGTTTTGGATGAAGTTTTTGCAAACTGTTTAGGTATTTGTTTCTTTACAGTTATCTTTATGGTTTTGTGTTTCTGTTGAATATGTTGCAGTCTATTAGGTTTATGATATAATTGCTTAATCTGGTTCATTATTCTAAAATATATATTTATAAGTTTAAGAGATGTTGTTTGAGTTGATTGCAGATAGGTGCACATGTCAGCGGTCATCACAACCACTCGGAGACAAGTTGTAGCTATGCATTCTTATTTATTATTTCAAATCTGTATTTATTCCCACATGGCAAACAGTTACCTCATGCTGTCTACTCACCACATCTTGTTCCTGTGACTCTTCAAAGGAGGGGGCGGGATCATAGCTTCCCTTTTTCTTGTTTTGGGTTAAACTACTTCTATTAAGAGGGAAGTGAACCTAAAGTTTGGCGATGTAGGCATATCTTAAAGTGTTTTCATTTTTGAAGTTTCTGAATTAGTTTATTTTTGATTTATTTCAGAAAGTTAAATGGTCATCTATTTAGGCTACAAAGTTTTGGTAATGATGCCTCCTGTAAGTCTGCTAAGTTTTACGATGTGTTGTTGCGTTGTGTGACATTCTCAAGGTGTGCGGATATCTGCAGGTGTTAAGAGAAACGTGTTTAGACGGAGTTCATTGTGCTTTTGATCCACAGCATTTGCTGTTTACATTAATTATGTTACCGGTGGTTAGCTACAAGTTCGCACTTGACCAAAAGTTACCAAACAGATAAGCCTATGAGCATCTCTGAGGATTATCTTAGTTCTCAAACAAAAATGGCCACAAAGTTTGCATATTATATAGCCAGTGTAGGAAAAGTTCACTTACATGAACCAGTTCAAAGTGCAGTTCACAAATTTAAAATGAAATCGTTCATAGTTCATACTTCTCAATTTTGAACTAAATTCACAAGTTCCAAAAATGAACAATTTTTTTTCCATATGTTCCTGCGAGCTTTTTATATTATTGCCACAGCCCATATACAACCACATACATCATCATTTTATCATCATTTTTGGTGGAGTATTAGGCGAAAACCGTCTGCCGCGATCTAAAATGGCGCCTGCTGAGGACGTCACAAGCTCGGGAGAAAATCACAAAAATTTCTGCGAAAACTCAACCTATCGACGCCATCTTTTTACCCCCGGGGGTCCGAGATACAGGCCCCCAAAGCCCCCCGGAAGCGAAAAACGCAAACATCTCGGCGAAAACTCAACGTATCGACGTCATTTCTTTATTGAGTGGAGAACCGACCGTGACCTTACGAAAGAGACCTCCCCCAGCCTCGTGACCCCCCAGGGGCCCGAGATACAGCCCCCAGAAGCACCCCCGGAAGCGGAAAACGCAAATATCTCAGCGAAACTCAACATATCCGCCGGAGACCGGGCTCCTTCGAACCGTGTTATCGAACTGAACAAAACCATATGCGTTTCGTCATTTTTTGTGGAGTATTCACGGAGATATTAGCCGAAAACCTTCGGCCGGGATCTGAAAATGGCGCCCGCTGAGGACGTCACATGCTCGGGAGAAAATCGAAAAAACTCGGTAAAAACTCAACCTATCGACGCCATTTTTTTATCGAGAGGAGAACGCACCGTGACCTTTCGAAAGAGACCACCCCCAGCCTTGTGGCCCCCCGGGGGCCCAAGATACAGGCCCCCAAACCCCCCCGGAAGCGAAAACGCAAATATCTCGGCGAAAACTCAACGCATCTCGGCAAAAACTCAACCTATTGATGCCAGTTTTTTATCGAGTGGAGAACGCACTGTGACCTTTCGAAAGAGACCACCCTCAGCCTTGTGGCCCCCGGGGGCCCGCATACAGCCCCCGGAAGCACCCCCAGAAGTGAAAACGCAAATATCTTGGCAAAATCGCAACGTATCCGGCGGAGACCGGGCTCCTTCGAACCGTCTCATCGAACTGAACAAAACCATATGCTTTTCGTCATTTTTTGTTTTTTGTGGAGTATTCACTGAGATATTAGCCGAAAACCTTCGGCCGGAATCTGAAATGGCGCTCGCTGAGGACGTCACAAGCTCGGGAGAAAATCGAAAAAAACTCGGCGAAAACTCAACCTATCGACGGTATTTTTTTATCGAGTGGAGAACGAGCCGAGACCTTTCGAAAGAGACCACCCCCAGCCTCGTGGCCCCCCGGGGCCCAAGATACAGGCCCCCAAACCCCCCCGGAAGCGAAAAACGCAAATATCTCTGCGAAAATCTCAACGTATCTCGGCGAAAACTCAACCTATCGACGCCATTTTTTTATCGAGTGGAGAACGCACCGTGACCTTTCGAAAGAGACCACCCTCAGCCTTGTGGAAGTGAAGCACCCCCAGAAGTGAAAACGCAAATATCTTGGCAAAAACTCAAACAAATATTCTTGTACTTTTACACCTCTTTTATTCTTTGTTGACCTGAGAAACAATTTAATGTCCTCAACATCATAACTATGTAGCCTACATTAAGTTCACCTTGCGAAAACACGAATCCCTGTCACTTTCCGTCTCTTGAATGTCCTCATCTCTTAGTTCAGTTGTCTTAATGATTTTTGCAGCACTTTATTTTCATCTTTCTTTTTGCGGTGTTTTAAAAGAAAACTGCTCTTGTTCTGGTGTCAACTGTGCATCTTCAGCCATTACTGATTTGAAACTCTTCACCTCTTTTTTTGTTTTCTGAAGGATTACAGAAATACTTAAACCACTACTTGAAGGTAAATTCCTAGGAACTGGATCGGCTGGTTGACCTTCTTCTTGAACATCCACATTAACTTATTCCCATCATTTTCCTTACCCTGTACAACTACTTCATTACTTTTTCACCCTCAGCATTTTTGGTTGGGCAATTCCGAATTAAATGCCCTTTTGGCACATCTGACAAAAAATGAATAACTAAAATCTTCAGTACGAAAATTCAAAGTTCAATCTAATCTGCATCATCCGCAATTAACATCGATGTTACATCTATATGCTTTAATAACGGCGATTCGCTACTAATTGGGATCTTTTTTTAATTTACCATAGTGCGATAGCGCTTGAGTTAGAATTACATCATTAACAAAAGGTGGAACATTAGAAATGATTACATTCTTCACTGGCATTGAAAGTGGTATAAAGTGAAATATAAATTCCCCATCGATGACAATTCCCTGCTCGACCAACTCATTTGCCTTGTCTACACTATCTAGAAAAACTACTGTCGCATTTTTCATTTGAATGTCCAACTAAACCTCCAACGGCCAAACATGCCTCAAAATATCTCTACAAATAACAATCAAACAAAAAACAAGAAAACAGAAAAAGGGCAGAAAAGGGAAAAATTACCCTGAGAGGACCACGCTAACACACCCTCAACAGTCATGCCAGAAATGAGAGAGAGAGAGAGAGAGAGTGATTGAGTGTCGCCCTTAACCCTGGACATCTCTTTCACACATACACACACGCGCGCGCGCGCACAATGCATGTGTCTCCGATGGCATCGGCGTCTCTCCAGTGGATCTTCACACTGCTGATGGTCCTGGTCATCTTTCAGGGTGTGTGTGTGATGTTTTTCTATACAGCCGACACACACTCGTCCAGGTGAGCGCTTTTATCTCTAATTCAATGAACGCTATTTAAATGAATTCCAAACGGGCTCTGTGTTGCTGTTTTTCAAGTATTCTAAAGTCTTTGATTAGATTTGCATCTTAATAAGTGAGGTTTTTTTATTCTAATTGGTGACTCTATGATATTGTGCACGATTGCTTCATAATTTTTAGCAGAATAGAAATAGTTTAGATGTGTGGTGAGCTGATCAGGACTGAATCAGAGATAAAGCTGTTTCACTCGATTGTGCTTCAAATCCTTTAGTTTACTGCGGGGAAAATGTTTTAACATCTTAAAATCGTAATAGGCTATATAGCCTATATAAATTTGCTGAACAAGAACCTTTATTTTTAAGAGCGAGGAAGTAGATTGTGTGCTACGGGTTTATCAGCAGTTTTGATCATGTTGATCCTTTAGAGACATTAGAAATAGTTAATGAGCAACAAAAAATTGACAAATGCTCTTCTTCTTTCAGAGATGCGATCACAAATGGGTTTCTGAAGCTGCACTGCGCAAAACTCAGACGCAAGTTTTCCATTATCGAACCGGCCAAAAGGTGCGTGAGAATGATTAACTACCGATCCTGATATTTCACAGAACTGACCATTGAATGAAATGTCTTTGTTTCCCTCTCAGTATAAAGCTCAAGAGGTTCACGCAGGAGCTGTCAGATTACATGAGCTGCCCGTACAAATCAAACCAAACTGAGCGGGAGCTAAACAGGTGTGTCTTTAACATCTTCACATTCATGCTTATGGGTTTGACAGGTCAAAAGTCAAAAGTGATTTGCATCAGAATTCAAGGTTATTTGTCAATCTGAGCAACAGAAACAGCTGTCCGTCGACAGACTTGTCGGTCCAGTTGCACATATCGTTTCTGTATTCTTTAGTATTTGTCCTTCAACCAAGAAGTCTTTGAGCAGCACTTGTGCTTATGACAAGAAACATCTCATGAAACATTTCATATTTTAGGATGACACAGTTTGATTCTGTGTAGAAGACCTTTTTCAGGAGTCTGTGAGATAGCCTACTGTGTCAATTGATTGATGAAACTTCGTTTTCCCCGGGGAAATTCTTTTCCACAGCACTGCGCTTGTTTAACACGCACAACATAACCAATATGAAAAAAAACCCAAAAATAACAAAACTGCAAATTTTGTTTTATGCAAATTTTGGCATATTGCTTAAGGCGAGACACTACAGGTGAATAGTGTATATTTTTTAAATAATAGAGATCACCATGAAATTTCCTCAGTTGATTACTTACACAAGTATATAAAAAATGAAATTTTAGGCTATATTAGGCAAATTAGGCTATATCTCATTAAGTATGCGCAATTTTATATATATTGTCGGTAGATAGATACTGAACTTAGGATAAAGCCAGGTGCAAAATTATTTTTTCATTTCGTTTACACACAAGATGAAAAAAAAGTATTTCAGTATATATGCTTTCACTAGGAAATCAAAATATACTGTCCAAAGCCTTAAAAAAATCGATATGACATTTTTTTCATATTTCTTTATTAAAATGTCACATAAATCAGGCCAAGAATGATTTATTAACAAATCCCTCTGAAAAAATCTTCAGAATAATGCTAAGTGTATAATTGGAAACTTTGGTGCTACATAGACTGAGATATTGGAGGGTGACAAAGAGATTTAATGACATTTAAAGAATTAAGTAAGGAATTTAATACATTTCTATTTGGAAAAATATGCTCAAAAACAGAATAAATGCTCAGGCCCTTAGAAATAATACATAATATTTCAAGCTCATGAAAACTGATTAGGCCTATTTAATAAATTGGCAGGCAAATAAGGCACTACGAGTCGAACTCGTTTGTTTTTGCTGTGGGGTGGCTATAATTGCATACTTTAACTTTATATATCATATCTTTTCTGCAGTCTACTCATGTGTCTGATGCACAGACATCCAAAGCACATACGATTCATAGATTTTTTGTATATATATTTTTTTTTTATATCTTGTGTTCTTTTATCCAAAATAAGGCAAACATCTAACAAATGCCCAGCCCCACAAAACATACAAGCTTTCACTAGTGAGTTCTTCTCCCTTTTATCCCCAGGCCCACTTTCTTTCAGCAGGTTTGACAGTAGTGGCGGAACTACTGCCTCCGGTGGGCATTTAATTTTCTTAGGGGGCACACTTTTTAATAATGTGAGACAAACCAAAACAACAACCCATATAACTAAAATAGATCACGATGGTCTTTTTTGTTCAATTATTCAATTAAAATACTTCACCGTAAGATTTCAACGTCTCTCTGTTTATTTTCTCTTAACATTTCCACATTCCTATTCTCTAACATTCCACGCTAGTAGCCTATATTTTTTGTTAATCTGGATCGTTCGTCACATTCACAACACATTGCCATCTAGTGGCTTTCTTGAGTAAAAACTACATCATGGCCAATTTGATTTATGACTCTTCACAGTGTTGCGCCTGAACGCATTCATTGAACGATAGTATCTCGGGGGAACTGAACGTATGACTGCCTGATGAAACGTCAGTTTAACTTCTCAGCTGGTCTCTCAGGCAGCCTGGGTTTTGTAGTCCTTAAAAGACGGCCATCTTGCTCCAGCCATCTGAGGGCGCTCTCTTTTGGTCACGTGGAATGGCAAAAGGTTGCAGGCCAGATTCGATGAGGGTGCGGCCGTCGGTGCAGTAATAATCGCATTCAAATTGTTTGCAACGCCCAACCTCCAACGATCCAATCAATTACCGAAGGATGAAATCAAGTCCTGCCCTACATTTTTTCTAATTTCAGAAGCCGTTTCACTTGGATATACGTCACGACAAGGAAAAAATGACAATCTCAACTTCCGTTTTACGCTGACTTAAAAAAAAAAAAAATTATGCAGACTGTTTATATGGTAAATGGACTGCATTTATATAGCGCCTTTAAAGTCGGCATGAAATCAAATTTGACAAATCTTCTTTTTATATGTAATATTGTAGTGTTTATTATAAATGATTTATCCGTGCACTTCAATATTTAAAAAAAAATCATGTACCCTTGAAATCTTTAATCAAATACATTCCCTCCCCGCCCATCGAAACGACCTCTCTCTCTTTTGGTCACGTGGAATGGCTAAAGGGTGCGGCCAGATCCGATGAGGGTGCGGCTGTCGGTGCAGCGCCAGAGAATCGCATTCAAATTGTTTGCAACGCCCAACCTCCCACGATCCAATCAAAAGGAGTCCTGCCCTACATTTTTTTTTCTAATTTCAGAAGCCGTTTCACTGGTTTCACTTGGATAAACGTCACGACAAGGAAAAAATGACAATCTCAACTTCCGTTTCACGCCAACTTTAAAAAAATAATAATTATGGTGGACTGCATTTATATAGCGCCTTTAACAGACCCGTGGCCAACAACACGCTTTACGTATTGTGTCGCATTCACCCATTCACTAACTCATTCATACACCGGAGGCGGTGTCAACAATGCAAGGCACCATCCAGCTCATCGTCACACACACACACACGCACACACACACACGCACACACAGAGATGTCTTGCTCATGGACACCTTGACACTTTGTCAGGTGAATCGGGGATTGAACCACCAACCTTCCGGTTTGTAGACAACCTACATGAGCCACTGCTGCACTACCGCCCCTGTATTGACTGATGATCTGAATGATCTGCATTGGTTGAGGACAGGTGAAATGGTTTTGAGCCAATTGTTTAATTCTGCCAGAAGGGGTTTTGTGAATGTAGTTCGAAGATTTGTCTGTTTTTAATGCTGAATTGTGCAAAACTGTAATGTGTCAGCTTTCTAAAAAACATGACATTATTGTTCTGAGACACAGTGTTTAAAGAGACGAGCTGTTAAAACTGTTCAAACAATATAGCTACTGAAGTGGGTCGTTTTAACAGATGACACTGATAAAGCTGCTCATGCTACATTAATACTCTCTCTCTCTCTCTCTCTCTCTCTCTCTCTCTCTCTCTCTCTCTCTCTCTCTATCTATCTCTCTGTGTGTGTTTATGACAGAATCCAGTTGCAGTTTTGTTGTAATGCCACAGGATCATTCATCCTCACCAAACACAACACAGCCATCAATCAACCCATCCAATATGAAACAAGCAGAACAAAAACATACAAAATGAATTCAGAAATTCACAGGATGCTGCCTGAGGTGTGTGTTTGTGTTGTAAGGGCTATACAGTCACAGACCAGATATGAAGAAGGAAAACCCAGAGTCAGAATTATAAAAAAAAGTTTACTGAATATAGTTTCATCAGCAGAAGTCAGCTTCAGGACTCACACAGGAGTTCGTAGGCCGCCTTCCTGCAGTTACTAAAATCACAGCATTAAACCATTTCCAAGGTCTAAGCTACGTCATTGATTACACGTTGAATGATTCTCATTGGCTAAGAAATTGATAAACAGTAATTTTCCACACATATACAGACAGACAGAAGCATATCTCCATCGATGATGCCGCTAACGCTCAGAGGCTCGTCATGACCTTCCAGGTCGCAGATTTGGGTTGCTGGGCGCCAGTATGTCCAGAACAACCACTCAGTCAATCTCCAATAATGGCAGTGGTTCCTGAACCTGAGGAGACCAAGAATACTAAACACACACACACTGACGCATTGCTTTTCCAAGGTTGGATTTGGCCAGGCTCTAACTATAAACAGGAGAGTTGTCTCAAAACATCAAGATAATGCCTTCTTTCACTCAAGGATAGCTAAACTTTAGTGTAACTGAAGTAAGACTTTAACAAAGAAATGGTCCCTTAAACTATTGGCTTCAATGACCCCTTTATGTTTGAACACGTTGGAGACCATTCCCAAACACAAAACAAATCCCTGTAAAGCCGGTTTTGAACAATCCTGTGTTAAAAGTGCTATATAAATGAAGATGACTTGACCTTTTGAAGTTCCAAGTCGTATGTGACATCTGAATATGCTGGAGTTTATGTTTGGAGGAGCGAGGAGGATTTTTCTTGAAACCTGTCCAAGCAACATGTGGTGATTGTTCTTCTTAATTATTGCCCTGATGGTCAAAATGGGGATTTTCAACTCTATAGCTATTTTCTTACAGCCGCTTTCTATTTTGTGATGCTCGACTATCTTTTGATGCACATCAGAACTATATTCTTTGGTTTTACTCATTGTGATGAAAGATTAAAAGGATTAACAATGCAGATTTATTTTCTGATAATATTCACCAGGGGTTTAAGCATAACGTTTTGTGTGATGGGTATGGGTAGGGTTGCAAAGGGGCTGAATATTCTGGTAAATTTCCAGAAACTTCCCAAAAATCCTGGAAAGATTCCGAAAAATCCTGGAAAGTTTCTGAAAATCCTGGAAAGTTTCTGGAAACTTCGCAACCCTAGGTATGGGTATAAACCACATATTTGTGTGTGTGCAGGGCATCCCCTGGTCCGAGTCGGCGTATGGGTCGAGTGTGCTGTGGTCGGCAGCGGTGGGATTTTGAAAAACAGCAGCTGTGGACGTGAGATTGACAATGCAGACTTTGTCATTCGGTAAACACATCCCATCAGTTCTTTGCTCTCACACTGACCACAACACATCCATCATTATTCATCCATCCTTCCTGTTAATATGAGAAATGAGAACTCATAAGAATGTAAAATGTGTACCTTAAAATGCAATGTAAATCGCTTTGGATAAAAGCGTCAAAATTTTTATGTGATGTTTTCTCTCTCTTTCAGGTTTAATTTGGCAACGGTTAATGACAGTGATGTTGGGCTGAAGACGGATCTGATAACCATCAACCCCAGTCAGCTCCGGTCAGTGCGCACACACACACACACCAATAAAAACATAGCTTTTATTATCATTTAAAGAAACTTTTCATGACTTTTCAGTTTAATTATAATCTTTCAGAATCTTTTTTAATTGGTTGCTATTTCTAACACTTTAATAAAAACACATTCATTGGCCATTACTGGCATCTCTATATTCTTGGTTTCCAAATGACAATAATTCAGATTTAATTAACTACATTCAGGTCGTGTATAGTCTATACTGTATGTTTCTTAAAGATGTATTCTGGTTAAATATAATTTATGCTCTGTGGTTATGATTTGACTGATCCTTCAGGTTGTAAAACAAAAGAAACATTGTATGAAAATGGAAACATTGGTAAACCGATCTCTGTCACCTATTGTGTCCTTAAACCATTTTTGGGGGCTTACAGAAATGGTCTTAATATAACCTTGATTTACTTTATGCAAAATGCATTTCTCTTAGTTTGACATGTTACAGTAGTCACAGTGAAGTAATATGGAACAAGTGGAAATTATTATTGGGTGTTTTTGGTCTGATAACAGCAGGGTTTTATTATGGCAGCATTTAAAACAAGTATGTTAATCTGTTCTTGTATATGTTGATAAATAGTGTTACGTAAACTAGTTTATTTATCACATTAATAAAATGGTCACAATCTAGCAATCATGAGTTAACCTGACTTGATTAATATTAATTTATAAAAGTACTAATGTTTGTTTTGTGAGTCATAATGAATAATTTAATATTAACAAACTAATTAATTTTCAAAATAACAATAGTTGTGTATGTAGAAATATTAAACAGTTCATTCAATGCTTTAAACAAATTGTTCCCTTTCGATTTGGGAACTCCTACGTCTCGATCGAATTACAACGAATTGGGATCACGCTCAGGGAGACCAATTGCCTTCGAGTGAATTAAAACGAGCCAACTATTGGCATGCAGGACATTCCAGTACTACCAGTAGGGAAATAAAGCGGAAGCAAGAGCACAGATACATAAGCTTTTAGCTTCGGAGCCGAACCGGTTGTGTCCTCTGAGTGGATGAGCTCTGTTGGTAGCAGGTAAGTGTTGTACCGCACACCCAGACCCCTCTCTCGGCCACAGCAATACTTCCGGAGTCCGGTCCCACCCTCGCTGCCACTCCGCGTGTACGCCCGGCGGTCCGGGTCGGCTCATTGGTACGGTCTCTCGAAGCCTGGCTAGCGCTTCCGAGGTCATCCCACTGGCTCATCCGTACCATCCGGCTCAGCTATGCAATTCAGTTTGCCTGCCGGCCCCCGGGTACAGGGGCATCGTGTCTTGAGGAAAGAGATTGTTGCCCTGTGCTGAAGCGGTCTCATACCCTGCCTTTCTTGTTGCCCATTAACGCCTATTCACTTCAAGGGGTGTCTGTGCCGAGAAGTGCCTCAGTCAGGGAGTAAAAGAGCAGGCAATGGGATTATTCCTGGGATGCAAATCGGTCTACCTGTGCATCCCGAATTGACTCGTGATCAGCTGGACAGCTGGGGATGGAGTCTGTATTGTCCCAGAATTGTGAGCTGTCATGAGAGCATGTCGGACGCGCGATTGAGCTAGTCCAGAATATAAATGCTGTGGAGCAACATGTACGGGGAGTGTCTCGGGATGCAAATTCCAGTCACCAATTCCATTGGCCATTTTAATACTACTCAGAGAAGATTGGGCCTCCCAAGTGACACGTAGTAGTGACTGAAAAATGGGGAACAGAGACATATTTCCCTGGTGTATTCATATGTGTTCTGTCATTAGCGTTTATTAAAAACTGTGTTTCTGTAGATACAAAGACCTGGCTAAGAATCCGGATCCGTTGGTGGAGCGGGTCAGTGTGTACGGAAACGCCTCCGTCATTATTTCTGCCTTCGCCTACACCTTCTGTACAACACCGTCAATCAACGCGCTCAAAGTCCTCCAGCCAATCAGACCTCAGCAGCCGGTGGTGTTCTTCAGCCCCTCTTACCTGCGGTCACTGGACCGGTTCTGGAAGGGGCGTGGCCTGCTTGAGGAGCGCCTCTCCTCTGGATTTATGTTAATCAGCACTGCACTGGAACTGTGTGAGCATGTTCACGTTTACGGATTCTGGCCGTTCGATAGCGACCTGCAGGAACAGCCGATTCCATACCATTATTATGACCAGAGCCGTCCGAGCAAACACAGGCACAAGATGCCGGAAGAGTTTGTGCGACTACTGCAGCTCCACAGCCAGGGGGCGCTGACACTGCACCTGCTGCCCTGCGACTCACCAGGGACGGATCGAGAAAATAATTTATAGGGTTTGCATGAAGACTATCCCAGGTTGCTAAAGACATAATATGTCAGATTGTTGGATTAAAATATCCCAAAACCACTAGAAAAATATATATTTGCGCAAATGTTTCCAAGAATTTTGGAATCTAGAGAAATGCACAATTTTATCCAGTATAATGGCTCATTGTGCCGCCTCAGGGTTAACCAGGGGTTAACCTTGATTTTTACGTCCATAGTAGAAAACTTGGAAACACAAAAGATGCTTTAATGTGTTCGATTAGACAGACGACAACTGTTTGAGTAGCTTTATCAACAGAAAAATAACCATTTGTTATACAGCTCAAAGCAGTTTGTCTTATTGTTTGAATCCCTTGTTTTATTGATTTACCGCGAGTACAATGTTTGTACAAAGTGGCTAACACTGCATAATCAGAAAGAGCTTTATATCTGTAACACAGCATTTTCTCCATCATACATACATTTTTAATTTATTTCTTGCCATTTAGAAACACACATCATCCAGCTTTTATGAATAAGATATTCAAGTACCGATCTCACTTCAATGTGCAACAAGTGTCGCAGACACAAAGCGAATTAAGGCACAGAGTAACATTATAACAACTTTCAACACACTCAGAAGTATTTGATTGTTTTTACCAAGAATCCCACAATTTTAAGCACTTGCAGGCTGTTTCATTAGAAACAGTCTAATGAGTTTATTGTCATTTAATGACTTTTCTGAGATAAATGTAATTGCGCTCAAGCTTTCTCAGTTTGAGCGATTACATGAGACATGATCCGTTAATATGTTGTCCTATATCTTTTATCATTCCTTCTAATTTTCAGTCGTGATTACTTAGAAACTAGTCACAAAAAGGAAGAAATGGAATTTAGTCAAGAGTTAGAATTAAGTCATAGCAATAAGTCACGCTACATCAAAAAAGTATTTTGCGTAAACATACACGCCACTTTAATGTCAAGTGGCGTGTTATCTATCCGCATTTTGTGCTATCCGCGTGTATGCATATGTCTACGGCTACGCCGTTAAATGTCCGAGCGAAACAAAGGAAAATGTAGATCTACATCTGGGAAGCGAGATGTTTCCTCAGGATGGTAGGGGAAGACTCAGAAATGGTATTAACCCCAGTGACCCGTAGGTTTAGGGATGGGGTTGGGGTATAGGTCATATATTTATACAGTAATGTAAGGCTAAGTCAACGGCGTTCTGTCATAAACACGCTGAAAAGCGATTATGCGCGTTGACAGCACACCAAAAAATTGGTGTGTCATACATACGCCATTTAATTAGAACTAAAAATTACATTGACTAAAAGATTGATTCTTAGTATTTAAAAATTGATATTCCTTCCGTCATAAAAACAAGACTGAAATTGAGAAATATTTAAATATTGAAATTTTTTTACCCAGCCCTATTTTGAAGAATCAATATTCACATGGATCATTCAAAACTAAAACAGAGAATGGATAAATAATATTTACCACAATCAGCAAAGATTTATGGTGACGATGCAGAAGAACAATTACACGTATCAAGAAGAATGACTGTTATTAGTTTATTAGTTGATTCAGGGTTAAAATATAAGGGATTTTTGTTCATTTCCATAGGAAAAGTCATGTAAATAAATATATTTTACAAATATATATGGAATTTAGTGGAATATTTTGTGTGCATTTAATGTGTTTTCGAGTTTAAATTTGTGTTCACAAACATGAATTCAAAGATTATGAAAAATACATTATTCTTACCACATGACCGTTTTAAAGTAATTAAAATTACACTTCTGGAAAATGTTTTTCAAACTCATATGTCTTTTGGTTTGGTCGCCATCCAAAAACCTTCCTGCATTCTCCACCACTCCAAATCTCAGTCATCTTGACGTGCACAAAAATGTTACATCATCGCGGTCGTCCATTCAGGCGGGAATCCTCTCCCTGTTTTCTTTCTTAAACAGCTAGAGTGTTTTCTCTGCGGTTTGGAAGACAGAAATCCGAACATGCCAGTGATTATTGCTGGCCGGTAACAAGCTCTAAATTAATTTGCCGTCAACTCCACTGTCCTTCACAAGACTTCCACTCGAAAGCGCGTATCTGTTGAGGAGCGAGATGCGAGCTGGAGGAAAGTAAACACTGAATCACATCTCTGTTTGGGTCCCTATCTCTCTGTGGCGACCATTCAACAATCTTGTTCCCTTTCAGTCGGTCACTTCCGACGTCACATCGGGTCTAGTGAAGCGACGAATTGGCATCTCGCTTGAGAGACCAATCCACTTTGAGTTTAACTAAACAAGCCAATACACACTGGAATGCAGGTTTTGCACCTGCGTCGGAGGAAAAAGCTGCACTTGAACACGGCGAGAGAACTACCAACGCATTCTCATCCCAAGGCGCCATATTTTGACACTTTTGCAAAAGCGTAAATATCCAACGGACATGGCACCCTTTAGCGCCAAATGAGACGGTTAAGTTTAGGTATGGGGTAGGGTTAGACCACTAGGAGGCCCCTACTGCCCGATTTATTTTTACGTCTCATTTCGCTAAAGGGTGCCATGTGTGTTGGATATTTACGCTTTTGCAAAAGTGTCAAACTACAGGTGACTCTCAGCTAGAATGCACTGTCAGTTGTAAGTCAGACAACTGTATTTCTGCAGATATACTCATCTATATTTGTCATTCAAAAAGGGAAACTGATGCACAACCCATCAACCCATGCTTACCGTTCTGAATATCAATCATGCTTAAACACTTTCTTTATTCCACTCTGCTCATGTTAATATTGAAATATTCGCGAAGGAACACTCTAGTCTGGTAAGATGACATAACATAAGAACAGCCTTCTATCTTTGCTGTTTTGACTTCTTTGTTCGCTGTTTTTCTATGTTCTCGAGCCCTGACTCGTTCACTAAGCTGAACAGCCAATCAGAGTTCCCTCCTTCACAGACGGCGATTCAACATGTAGCCAACGGTGTGGAAAACACCGGGAAAAATGCGTGGGCCAACACTCAGGAAAGGGTCCAACGTTGCCCATTGGCCGAATCGTCGACTTGGTGTGTTGCAAGGTTGCGTGTCCACTACCACGGTGCGTGTCCACTAGCGCGGAGCATGTTTTCAATTAATCATCAGAGATGCACGCGCAACGCTCGCGCATTGCTTTATGGGATTGACAGCGGACCGGAGAAAGTGTTGAGAGGACCGAAAGCCTCCGAAAAAAAAAAAAAAAAACCAACAAACAGATTAAACACAATCGCAACAGACACAGCCCAAAGCGGAGACGGATAGTGTTGCCAGCGGCACTGAGCGGAGTTTTCTGTAGTGGACTACAACTAAATCAGCGAAGGCTCCGCAACGGCACTGCATGCGCACTATTCAGTGACATACAACGAGGAATCTGTGCGCTTCTCCGTTATCATGCTAACCATGAACACTTCAGAACAGTAAAATATGTGTGATATTATCTTTAGGCATTTGGGCTAGACTCCGTGGAATTTAAACTCAGTCAACATATAAAACAAAAGAACCGACAAAATTACAGTCAAGGTGGAGTTTAAAATAATGTCAAGTGAGTGTTTTAGAGGGTGTGTGTGTGTCACATGTAACCCCCTGAATCTCACACTCACACACACGGTTTCTCTCTAATGGCTCTCCAGTGGATCTTCACACTGCTGATGGTCCTGGTCATCTTTTACGGTGTGTGTGTGATGTTTTACTACACAGCCGACACACACTCGGCCAGGTGAGCGCTTTTATTTCTATTTCAATATAATTCAATAAACGTGTTGCTGGTTTTTAAGTAGCCTATAACTAATAAAGTTCTTGTTTTTTATTATTCTAATTGATGACACTAATAGAGTATGGTATTGTTCATGCCGTCATGAAGTTGTTAAATTGTTTTCTGAGGAGTCTAAGACACACACAAGTGTTGTTATTTAATGGTCATTATTATACATTGTTTCAAAGCAATTTACAGAAAATCATGATGTTAAAATGTATAATACCTTAACATATTCATTGTCGCATTAGAGCTGACAGATAAAGTTACATTTTGCAACGTCATAAACAATCCCACAGTTGAGATTTGAGCAGCCTGATTAGACATGCTTGTTTATCTAACTTTAAATAAACATCTGGCAAGTATTTTGCAATACATTTTTGTAATGGAGTTGGCATGAAACGGAATCAACATTCCTATTGAGCAATCTTCTGATCTCACAGAATATTTAAGGTTATAATTGCTTTCATTTGTATTTTCTAGAAGAAATTCTTAAACTTTCTGTTGTGCATCCTGCTCTTCAGAAATAACCGCTCCACCCAAAATGACCATCTTAGAAACAAAGAGTCTGATGTCATAGGAAATCCTGTAAGTTTCCACTGATTCTCTTATAGTTCTGTAGAAAATAACCGGTAATGAAACATCAGAGATTACCAGCCTAGAGTTCATCAAAGGCAAGAAAGTTTTCTTTGCTGAACAAGAAACCTTTATTTTTAAGAGCGAGGAGGACCCCATGAGACTGAAGTAGATTGTGTGCAACGGGTTTATCAGTTGTTTTGACCATTTAGAGACATAGTTCATGAGCAACAAATTCTTCTTTCAGAGATGCAATCACAAATGGGTTTCTGAAGCTGCACTGCGCAAAACTCAGACGCAAGTTTTCCATTATGGAACCAGCCAAAAGGTGCGTGAGAATGATTAACTACCGATCCTGATATTTCACAGAACTGACCATTGAATGAAATGTCTTTGTTTCCCTCTCAGTATAAAGCTCAAGAGGTTCACGCAGGAGCTGTCAGATTACATGAGCTGCCCGTACAAATCAAACCAAACTGAGCGGGAGCTAAACAGGTGTGTCTTTAACATCTTCACATTCATGCTTATGGGTTTGACAGGTCGTCAAGGAATTCAAGGTTTATATTTTCTCAGGTTGATGCATTTCCTGGGGATCGTACTGATGATCTTGGTGTAATAATCTGCTACTTGAGTTCCAGGAACCACTTGAACATGTTCTTGGAGCTTTAAAGAGACGAGCTGTTAAAACTGTTCAAACAATACATCTTTGAAAACTGAAATGGGTTATTAACAAAGATGACGCTGATGACGCTGATTTATGAATCCACATTAACGCCTCTCTCTCTCTCTCTCTCTCTCTCTCTCTCTCTCTCTCTCTCTCTCTCTCTCTCTCTCTCTCTCTCATCTCTCTGTGTGTGTTTATGACAGAATCCGGTTGCAGTTTTGTTGTAATGCCACAGGATCTTTCATCCTCACCAAACACAACACAGCCATCAATCAATCCATCCAATATGAAACAAGCACAACAAAAACATACAAAATGAATGCAGCACTTCACAGGATGCTGCCTGAGGTGTGTGTTTGTTTATGTGTGTGTGTTAGTCAGTGTGTGTTATGTCAGTGTATTTGTGTTAGTGTGCGAGTGATAAAATGTTCCCACAAAGTTGGAAATATCTGAAATTCTTGTTCTCGTGGGGACTTTTTTTGGTCCATGTTTGTGTGTGGGTGTGCGCATGCATATGTCTGTATAGGTGCGTGTTATGCTGTTAATAAATAACGTCTAGTTTCAACTTTCAATGCATCAACTCACTTGTTTATTTCTGGAACCCACAAAAACAACAGTGCACCTACGGTGGCCTCACAGTGTCAGAATGTGCAACGTAAAACAGGCACCCTGAATAACAGAACTAGAACTATATATAGGTATACTGAATTTATTACATGAACACAAAAGTGTGTGTGTGTGTGTGAGAGTGTGCAGGACATCCCAGGTCCGGTCTGGGTCGGTGTGCTGTGGTTCGGCAGCGGTGGGATTTTGAAAAACAGCAGCTGTGGACGTGAGATTGACAATGCAGACTTTGTCATTCGGTAAACACATCCCATCATTCTTTGCTCTCACACTGACCGCAACACATCCATCATTATTCATCCATCCTTCCTGTTAATATGATGTTTTCTCTCTCTTTCAGGTTTAATTTGGCAACAGTTAATGACAGTGATGTTGGGCTGAAGACGGATCTGATAACCATCAACCCCAGTCAGCTCCGGTCAGTGCACACACACATTTGATTATAGCCAATACTAATTAAAACAACACAGCATCCAAATATTCACAAACAGTTGTTACAAAGAAATGTTTCACCTGACAATACACACTTTGACAACCACATGAATATATAAATAAATAGACTATGGCCTTGTCCACACGGACACGGGTATTTTTATAACCGTGACTTTTTTTACGCGGTTCGGCCGTTCGTCCACACGGAAACGCAGAATCAGGACACTGAAACCGAACATTTTTTGAAAACCCCAGCCAGGGTGAGGATTTTCAGAAACGCCAGTTATCAGCGTTGTCGTGTAGACAGTAAAACCGGGGTTTTTGCCTTGCGACGTCAGAGTTATCCGTCTACCAGAACCTCTAATAACTTTTTGTTAGGCTTCTGATTGGCCAACGTGGCTTTACGGTTAGGGTTATATCTCCGCCTGCTGGTGTGGCATGCTCTTGACAGCGCTTGATAGCGTGTTTTGCGTTTTCATGTGGACAGCATTTTTTTTAAACGCAAGAGGGAAAAACTTTGGTTATAAAAATACTAGTGTCCGTGTGGATAAGGTCTACGCATAGAGGTGACACCGCCTTCTCCAAACATGTCACACACATACACACACACACAAATCAAAAACACATTTTGAATAAAAAAATGTAATATTAAACAAGATTATTAAATGCTATTTACATATTGTTTATTTTTACTTGCCTAATAATGTCAGCATATAAAACAGAAAAATAGGGGATTGTCTTGGTTGCTGACGTAACTCTGATCCCCCAATGGAGGGAATGGAGACGTTATTTTGACTGACAAATGGGGACTCGCTTTGAAGACCCAATCACCTCTGAGTTGTATGAAAACGAGCAATGGAATTGGCGAGTGAAATTTGCATGCCAAACCACTCCTCCAAACGTCACGGGTGGCCCACATCCACTCATTCAGGATTTTGCTGAGGAGCCAAGATGTGGTCCCGACCATTCAGTGGGGTGGGTCAGGACTGTTCAGGATGGGGCAGAGTAGAATCTGCCCAGGGAAAAACATTTACATTCATTCATTTAGCTGACGCTTTTATCCAAAGCGACTTACAATTGCTATATATGTCCGAGGTCAAATGCCTCTGGAGCAAATAGGGGTTAAGTGTCTTGCTCAGGGACACATTGATGTCTCACAGTGGATTCGAACCCGGGTCTCTCACACCAAAGGCATGTGTCTTATCCACTGCTCCATCACCACCCCCAAAAACACAGGTTTACTGACAGGGAAACCCTAGCATGGAGAATACACATGGGATTACCAATTTACAGCCCAGCTGTGTGGCAACGCATTCGATATATGCAACCGTTGCCGTGTTGTCTGTCAGTACCAACATGTGCTTGCCCTGAAGCAATGGTTGAAACTGGTGCAGGGCAAGAAGAACTGAAATCAACTCTAGGCAGCTGATATACCAATGCATTTGAGGATTCCAGGAGCCAACGTAATCGTTGCATACAGCAGTCATCGAGGTATAAATACGAATTCCCACTTCCCTGAGCGGGGCAAGGGCAGCCTCCATGACTTTGGGGAGACAGGGACAGGCCAAAGGGCAGGACCATGGACTGGTGCGCCCAACCCGAAGAAACAGTCTGTGTCGAGGTAGAATTGAGATGTGAAAAAGTATGTCCTTCTGGTTCGATTGCTGTGAACCAATCTTGGAGACAAACGCACATGAGAATGTGTTTCGGCATTGCCATCTTGAACGGGAGCTTGGGAAGGATCCGGTTTAAGACTAGCAGATTCAAGATTGGCCGTAACCCTTTCCTATCTTGGGAACGAATGAAGTAAGGGCTGTAAAATCCCAACCTCATCTCGACTGCTCTCAAATGCAGTTATCGACATCTGATCTTCACCTGGAGCACCAAATGACACGCTGGGTCCCCCAAGAGACGGCCCATCACCTGGCAACTCGACAGCATGCAATGCAGAGGAAGGGGAGGTCCGTGGGGACTGGCCCAGAGGAAGGTGCTCCCACTGTATCCCTCAGGTCTCCCAAAGTGTTATCAGACCAGAAGCTCTGCTATGAGAAGTGGGCAGCAGGCTGGGTTACAGGAGAGTGGACTCACAAAGATGGTAAGTCTCGAACACAGTGTCAACATGGTCATATTCTCACAATGAGGACATGAACCAATCACAGCATGCTCTCGGCCCAGGCATATGAGACTATTATTGTGGCCTTAAGATGAAGACAGGAAACGACTGCAACCAGAAAAACAAGGACGGAAATGCATCTTTAAAAAGACACTTGTCATCTGATTTGCTCTTTTAGGGAAAAACTGCTCTTTTTGACTAAAGAGTCCTGGGAAAATTGCTGCACTTATCCGTGCACTACAAGCATGCTGGTGAAACAGTCCAGAGATCCCCACACTGCAACTGTTTTTCGAGATGTTTGGAAATACAGATCGCTGCTACAGCCAATCGTCTCACAAGGAAATTTCTGAATGAGTGGATGCGAGCCGTCATCCCATATAATTGTATGTATGCAGGAGTGGCTTGAAATGCAATTTCCACTGGGAAATTTCCACTGGACAATTCTATTGACCGTTTTTATAAAACTCCAAGTGAGACCCCATTTGTCATTCAACATAATGTAGTAATGAACGATGGAGAACACATATGATCATCTAGTGTTCTGTCAGTAGCATTTATTAAAAACTGTGTTTCTGTAGATACAAAGACCTGGAGAAGAATCCAGATCAGTTGGTGAAGCGGGTCAGTGTGTACGGAAACGCCTCCCTAATTATTCCTGCCTTCGCCTACACCTTCTGCACCTCAGTGTCAATCAAAGCACTCAAAGTCCTCCAGCCAATCAGACCTCAGCAGCCGGTGGTGTTCTTCAGCCCCTCTTACCTGCGGTCACTGGACCGGTTCTGGAAGGGGCGTGGCCTGCAGGAGAAGCGCCTCTCCACTGGGTTTATTTTAATCAGCACTGCACTGGAACTGTGTGAGCATGTTCACGTTTACGGATTCTGGCCGTTCGGCAGCGACCTGCAGGAACAGCCGATTCCATACCATTATTATGACTTGAAGCGCCCGCACCCCACATGCACAAGATGCCGGAAGAGTTTGTGCGACTACTGCAGCTCCACAGCCAGGGGGCGCTGACACTGCACCTGCTGCCATGCGACTCACCAGGGACAGATTGAGAAAATAATTTATAGGGTGGCATGAGGACTGTGAGGGGTGGCAACACCAAAACAACCAAGCATTCAATCATCTTTACTATAGCCTAAATCTACACTATACCAGCTGCGAATGCTCGACAAGTCATGAGGATGAGTTGTGGACTCAGTAATTAACATTGTGAATTACTATAAATTCCATTTGAGGTATAACATTAATCTTACATAATAAAATGTTGGTAAATGTTGGTTATCAGTTACCAGGGGAAGGGGATGTAGTAGAAGTTAATTAGGAGTGTGACCACTAGAGGGCATGCTTGTGCAACATGTGGCTGAATCTCTCAGAGTTAAGGTGTTGTTGTAGCCACGTGCTTGGTGGCAGATCTACATCGGGTGTTGCTGTGTGAACATCTGTTAATAAAGTATCTCTCCATATTCTGTGGCACTGGCACTGGTATGATATAATAGCGCAGACACGCATTTAAAAACACACCACGATGTCGGAGAATAGCGGAGTGTAGTTGACCACTAGCAGTGTTTCATTATGATTATTCTGTTTTTTATATTTTTATTTTATGTGACTTTTATTTTGACATGCTATCTGCAGGGGGGACTGTATTTTCTCTGTGTTCGCACGCTCACGCGCTCACTGAAGGGTGTAAACGCGGGAAGGTATGATATTGAGACAATGCATGTCTGAGGTCGAAAAATATTAATGTAACCTTAAAATAAAATGTTAAGTGTTATTCCTTTGTACTTATTTGTTTGGCAGTAAAGGTAATTCACAAAGTTTGTCCAAGTTAAGTTAATGGTGGCAGAAACCCCCCTGGATCACTACTTTAGCAACCCTTTGATATGCGGAGCGAGGTATGTGGTTCATTGTAATGTACATTTTCATACTAATTCATTTCATATGTTTATGTAAATGGAAATGAGATTCATTTTGTGATGGCTGTTGCCTGCTATCTGTTATCTATCTGATGCTAGCTTTCTAGCATTTGTGCATTTGTCAAAAGATTATTTGTATCTAGCTAAACTGCCTTTGTTGTTTTCCTTTTAAGTTTTCACTGTGTTGATGCTATGCACACGGAATAAAGTAGACCCGTATGGAAACACTCCCAAGCCTGTTAATTCCAAGTTGAAGGGCTGCTACAGCGGGGACACGTATTAAAAACAAACCGTGATCGGGCAAATCGAGAGATAGCGCGGACACGCATTAAAAACAAACCGCGATCGGGCATGTCGGGTAATAGCGGGACACGCATTTAAAACAAACCGCGATCGGGCATGTCGGAGAATAGCACGGATACGCATTTAAAACAAACCGCGATCGGGCATGTCGGATAATAGCGTGGACACGTATTTACAAACCGCGATCGGTGCATGTCGGAGAATAGCACGGACACGCATTTAAAACAACCGCGATCGGGCGTGTCGGAGAATAGCACGGACACGCATTTAAAACAAACCGCGATCGGGCATGTCGGATAATAGCGTGGACACGTATTTAAAACAAACCGCAATCGTGCATGTCGGAGAATAGCACGGACACGCATTTAAACACCGCGATCGGGGCGTGTCGGAGAATAGCTCGGACACGCATTTAAAACAAACCGCGATCGGGCATGTCGGATAATAGCGTGGACACGTATTTAAAACAAACCGCGATCGGGCATGTCGGATAATAGCATGGACACGCATTTAAAACAAACCGCGATCGGGCATGTCGGATAATAGCGTGGACGCATGTTAAAACAAACCGCAATCGGTGCATGTCGGAGAATAGCACGGACACGCATTTAAAACACCGCGATCGGGCATGTCGGAGAATAGCTCGGACACGCATTTAAAACAAACCGCGATCGGGCATGTCGGAGAATAGCACGGACACGCATTTAAAACACCGCGATCGGGCGTGTCGGAGAATAGCATGGACACGCATTTAAAACAAACCGGGATTGGGCATGTCGGAGAATAGCTCGGACACGCATTTAAAACAAACCGGGATCGGGCATGTCGGAGAATAGCGCGGACACGCATTTAAAACAAACCGCGATCGGGCATGTCGGATAATGGCGCGGACACGCATTTAAAACAAACCGCGATCGGGCGTGTCGGAAAATAGCTCGGACACGCATTTAAAACAAATCCGATACGGGCGTGTCGAATAATAGCGCGGACACGCATTTAAAACAAACCGCGATCGGGCGTGTCGGAGAATAGCTCTGAACACGCGCTGCGGCCACCTAAAGATTGGTTGACTATATCAATATTCCTCACATCACTCATTTTTTACAGTTATTTTAGAGGTGAAACAGACTTAAGGAACAGGCTCCAGTGGTACCGTTTAGCAGCATATGCTCAGCATCAGGGCCCAGGGGTGTTTGTTGTTTGGACAGACCTGCCCCCACTGCTAATTAAATGAGTCTATTGCTGAACCATTAACCAATATATAGTATTGTTGTTGATATGAGTCTGTCTTGTCTAGTTTTTTCACCGTTTTCTTAAAGTTAACATAATTTGACCAGAGGAATCTTAGACAAGTAAATATTTTTACTGTGGTCAAATGTAAATTAGCTTGTGCTTATTTAACTTTATTATTTAATTCTGTAATTTGCCTTCATTAGTGATTATCATCAATTTGATTACACAGATACTAATTAAACTAAACAGACAATGGCATCTCTGAATTTATAGAAGAAATGAAGTGTTTGGACTGAAGAGAGAGCGAGTTTATGATGGCCGAATGATCAATCCTTAAAATGCTGCGCTTGTGTGATAATTCCTCTCTGCCTCAAGATGGCGGCATCTGCAAACATTAGATCATATTTTTGCTCAAAATTGCTCATAAACCTTTGGAAAAGATTAGCCTACTAATATTACTGTTAGTTAGTATTTTGTTTAATGTTGCATATATTCATATATTTATATACAAAGAAAACCCAGACAATCTACTAAATTTTCCAAATTTGCTGCAGAACACTGCTGGAGAAAATGTATCCCACAATGCAATGGACTCAACTTGACCTTCCATTTGTAGTTAAATTTTTAGACCAAACTGATTTAAAACTACAATTATATATATATATTTTTAATTCTAGCTTCATGCTTTCTGTTTTTATCAACACTTAAACAAGTTTCATAAATAAGCAACATTTTTTATCATATGCAATTGCTTTGATAGAGAGAAACAAGATATATTTCTCAACATTTTATATATTCATACATTCCTCCTTAAATGTAATGTGTTGCACGGCTGTTGAAAATGGGTAAAATTCAACAATTTGGACATGGAGCCAAATAGAGATCACAATATCTCTGGAAATTAACGATATTGGGCATTAAAAATATGGATACCAAAAGAAAAGTTGGTTGAAAACCAAAATATATAAGGATATTGAGATATCTTTTACACTTATTGAGTTACAGACATACAAACCTAGGGCATGAAAATGCTTTTTCCCCATTTTTGAACGTTCACTGTTGGAATTTAATGCAACAAAGACTGCCAAAGTCGACAGATTTGACTAAGAATAACAATAGGTCTATTTGAGACTAATGCAGTCTCTGGGTTGAAGATCATTTGGACCGCAGTATAAGAGTGTGTTGTTTGGGTGTGTTTGCTCTGGATCGGCAGCTCGAGGAAAGTTTTCCTAGAATGAGTCTCGGTCACATGACGAAGAGCCTATAGGAGGTGTGAGATTCCCTATAGCGGCGGGAAGCCGGACCCCGGTCTGGAAGTGATTATTTAGGAATGATTTACTTTAATGCAGTGACGTTTGTCCATTAACAAGCCATGAATATTACACAGCGTCCTGGAATACTTGACTGTGATTGGTCAATTGTGACATTCATTCGATAATGTTGTACATCTGTGTTAATTTCATTCAAATTTTGTATTGTTTTCTCCTACAACAGGTTTACAGGTTACAACCAAAGTCAGATGACCCAGTCTGTTGTGATTGGTCTACTCTGCTCTGATTGGTCAGATGACCCAGTCTGTTGTGATTGGTCTACTCTGCTCTGATTAGTCAGATGGTCCAGTCTGTTGTGATTGGTCTACTCTGCTCTGATTAGTCAGATGGTCCAGTCTGTTGTGATTGGTCTACCCTGCTCTGATTGGTCAGATGACCCAGTCTGTTGTGATTGGTCTACTCTGCTCTGATTGGTCAGATGACCCAGTCTGTTGTGATTGGTCTACTCTGCTCTGATTGGTCAGATGACCCAGTCTGTTGTGATTGGTCTACTCTGCTCTGATTGGTCAGATGGCCCAGTCTGTTGTGATTGGTCTACTCTGCTCTGATTGGTCAGGTGACCCAGTCTGTTGTGATTGGTCTACTCTGCTCTGATTGGTCAGATGACCCAGTCTGTTGTGATTGGTCTACTCTGCTCTGATTGGTCAGATGGCCCAGTCTGTTGTGATTGGTCTACTCTGCTCTGATTGGTCAGATGACCCAGTCTGTTGTGATTGGTCTACTCTGCTCTGATTGGTCAGATGGTCCAGTCTGTTGTGATTGGTCTACTCTGCTCTGATTGGTCAGATGACCCAGTCTGTTGTGATTGGTCTACTCTGCTCTGATTGGTCAGATGGTCCAGTCTGTTGTGATTGGTCTACTCTGCTCTGATTGGTCAGATGACCCAGTCTGTTGTGATTGGTCTACTCTGCTCTGATTGGTCAGATGACCCAGTCTGTTGTGATTGGTCTACTCTGCTCTGATTAGTCAGATGGTCCAGTCTGTTGTGATTGGTCTACTCTGCTCTGATTAGTCAGATGGTCCAGTCTGTTGTGATTGGTCTACTCTGCTCTGATTGGTCAGATGACCCAGTCTGTTGTGATTGGTCTACTCTGCTCTGATTGGTCAGATGACCCAGTCTGTTGTGATTGGTCTACTCTGCTCTGATTGGTCAGATGGCCCAGTCTGTTGTGATTGGTCTACTCTGCTCTGATTGGTCAGATGACCCAGTCTGTTGTGATTGGTCTACTCTGCTCTGATTGGTCAGATGGCCCAGTCTGTTGTGATTGGTCTACTCTGCTCTGATTGGTCAGGTGACCCAGTCTGTTGTGATTGGTCTACTCTGCTCTGATTGGTCAGATGACCCAGTCTGTTGTGATTGGTCTACTCTGCTCTGATTGGTCAGATGGCCCAGTCTGTTGTGATTGGTCTACTCTGCTCTGATTGGTCAGATGACCCAGTCTGTTGTGATTGGTCTACTCTGCTCTGATTGGTCAGATGACCCAGTCTGTTGTGATTGGTCTACTCTGCTCTGATTGGTCAGATGGTCCAGTCTGTTGTGATTGGTCTACTCTGCTCTGATTGGTCAGATGGTCCAGTCTGTTGTGATTGGTCTACTCTGCTCTGATTGGTCAGATGACCCAGTCTGCTGTGATTGGTCTACTCTGCTCTGATTGGTCAGATGACCCAGTCTGTTGTGATTGGTCTACTCTGCTCTGATTGGTCAGATGACCCAGTCTGCTGTGATTGGTCTACTCTGCTCTGATTGGTCAGATGACCCAGTCTGTTGTGATTGGTCTACTCTGCTCTGATTGGTCAGATGACCCAGTCTGTTGCGATCGGTCTTCTCTGCTCTGATTGGTCAGATGGTCCAGTCTGTTGTGATTGGTCTACTCTGCTCTGATTGGTCAGATGACCCAGTCTGTTGTGATTGGTCTACCCTGCTCTGATTGGTCAGATGGTCCAGTCTGTTGTGATTGGTCTACTCTGCTCTGATTGGTCAGATAGTCCAGTCTGTTGTGATTGGTCTACTCTGCTCTGATTGGTCAGATGACCCAGTCTGTTGTGATTGGTCTACCCTGCTCTGATTGGTCAGATGGTCCAGTCTGTTGTGATCGGTCTACTCTGCTCTGATTGGTCAGATGGTCCAGTCTGTTGTGATTGGTCTACTCTGCTCTGATTGGTCAGATGACCCAGTCTGTTGTGATTGGTCTACCCTGCTCTGATTGGTCAGATGGCCCAGTCTGTTGTGATTGGTCTACCCTGCTCTGATTGGTCAGATGGCCCAGTCTGTTGTGATTGGTCTACTCTGCTCTGATTGGTCAGATGGTCCAGTCTGTCGTGATCGGTCTTCTCTGCTCTGATTGGTCAGATGGTCCAGTCTGTTGTGATTGGTCTACCCTGCTCTGATTGGTCAGATGGTCCAGTCTGTTGTGATTGGTCTACTCTGCTCTGATTGGTCAGATGGTCCAGTCTGTTGTGATTGGTCTACCCTGCTCTGATTGGTCAGATGGCCCAGTCTGTTGTGATTGGTCTACCCTGCTCTGATTGGTCAGATGGCCCAGTCTGTTGTGATTGGTCTACTCTGCTCTGATTGGTCAGATGACCCAGTCTGTTGTGATTGGTTTACTCACATTCACAAACAGATTTATTGCACACTACATGAAAGGACATATCTGAAAAAGCAAAATATGGGCACTTATGGGTAACTTTTGACCAGCATTATAATCATTGTTTCCAAAAAAATAATTCAAAGCAAATGTCCATTGGTTCCTACACCTCTGTATGTACATGCCAACACCTCCATGACCCAGACGAGGGCCGTTCTGTGGCTGTCACCCCAGGGCCGGTTCAGCAGGGGCCGTTAGAGTGCAAAGCCCTTGTGCCCCGCTGAGAAACCCTCTGACCTGACCATCAACCTGACCTGTTAAATCAACCAACGCCCGAAGACCCCAAACCACAGCTGCACTTCATCTCTCCTATCTGATACATGAAGCATTACCCAAGAAGCGAACAAATCTTGATGTTTCAAAACAAGTATACAATCTCTTTCCCCCTAACACGTTGTCGTGGCAGTTTGTTGTAAGATGGACAACTCCATTTCGTTTTAGAAATAGATAGGTTAATGTGTGTTGCATTGAGAAATGTTCATTTCCCTAATTAATTTCATGAATTATTTGCAGAAAACAGCGTAGCATGTAAACATGTATCTATCAGGAGTGTTTTAGGAGAGTCCCAGACCTCTCGACATCATTCAAATGCAAACATGAACGTGTCAAACATTGTGTGATTTCTATGTGCATTTGTTTGCATGATGAGGCTTTGTTGCAGACGTGTTTAATGCTGGCTTCTCAAAACTATATTTGAAAGACTTCCTGTCTACATTATGCAATGTTCAAACTGTAGTTTGTGCTTGTACACACGGAGAGAATGAACGAGATGAGGCAGGTCACTGCAGAAATGCGTCATGTTTTCTGCTCTGCGTTATTTCTGTAATGCACTGCTTTTGCTCTTCTCGTGTCAAGTTTTAAAAAGAAATGAATACTTTTATTCATCAAGGATGCATTAAATAAATCAATAAGTGACGGTAATTAATAAATGCTAATCATTAAGGTTTCCTGAAAAATGACTTTTATCATAGTTTTCACACATCTGAAACACAACTGTTTTCATTATTGATATTTATCATAAATGTTTGTTGATCATTAGATCCTCATATTAGAGTGATTTCTGAAGGATCATGTGACACTGAAGACTGGAGTAATGATGATAAATTCAGATTTGATCACAGGAATAAATTACACTATTTCTACTGTAGACCATCAAAACATTAAAAATATCTAAATACCTAAACATTTAAACCTAAACATTTAAACTGTGTGTGTGTATATGTATGTGTGTATATATATATTATTTTTTTTGTATATATTAAAAATGTTGTTTGTTGTTTTAGTTTAACTTAATAACTGTGGTTCCTAATGACATCATCTTCCAGGAAGCGTCAATAGAGCCGCCATCTTGGAACAGGGAGCCCCTCCTCTTTATGCATCAGCGTCAATGTAGAGTAGACAAAGGTCTAATGGAAATATTTTTTTGGTCAGACATGTATTTATCACTGATTCCAGAAAAAAAAGTAAACATTCTTCCTAGATCATTCATGTGAACATCATACACAGCACAAAAATCCACCACCATCAATTAATTCAAAGTAAAGGCTGAGATAGCAGCGTTACTCGAGCTACTTCCTATGTTCCAAGATGGCGGCGGTTTTGACGCATGCTTAGAATAATTATTTTGTTATAATTAATAAAGTGTCTAAATTTCTAATATCAGAAGGACAGGGAACAACAAAAGCATTGATTTAAACTAACTAAACAAGAATAAATCCAAGCACAGAGAGATGTAGACAAAAACAAGGACAACACCAGACACTGAACGAGGAACAGGTGAGGATAATCAATCACCACGGCAACAAACATGCAGGAAACGTAAAACACATGGACCTTTTAATAGGAATGCACTCTTGCAGCACATCCATTTTTATTCTAGTACAAGAGTTCAGAAGCTCTTGTACGTTCTGTCTGTGAACCAAAAACCCCGAGGAGACGGATTATGTCTCGTATGTACATAGATAGACTTTAGGCTATTTAGGGAGTCACATCCTATTTGTCCGAGGAGAATCACTTGAACGCACATCACATGGTAATTATGACTTCTGAACCTGCATCTGTAGGCAGTGTATGACTGAAGAGGTCATGTGTGCCCTTTTAATGAGCGCCGGAGCTCAAACGAGAGACCGGACCGCATGAAGCATTCAGCAGCTGGAGGTCAGGGAGCTAATCTCCTAAACAAAGATGCTAATCCTCGCTTCTGTCCTGGACTTCCCTCAACCGCTGTCGCCCGCGCTCATATTAGCATGTGGTTGAAGAACTGGGAACACACGTCAGTCACATTACGCCAGGCTTTCTGATCTCAATAATCATAGCAGAAACGAGTTATTAGAGAGCGCTGATTGCTACGCTAGCTGCTAAACTTGAGCTAAATACCCTGAAATCATACAGTATAAGAAGTGGACAGAGCCATCTCATTAGAACTCCAGTGAGACGATTGAAGCCCATTTTTTTAGCACTTCCATCCCTGACGCGCAGACTCAGAGCTTGAATCGACGTAGATGTGATGAGAGCACTCTGTCTGTCTTCTCAGTGCACGCTTTCCCGATTGCCCGTGAGCTTCTCCTCCTGTCCGTACGGTAATCTCTCTACTGTGCGACAGAGAGTCGCGTGGGTATGACTCTATCGTTAGCCTAAGTTCAGTAAAACTGCTTCTACGGGGCCATAACATAAGCTACAAGGTAATGGAGCAATTTATACATTGTCGTGTTTCTTTAAGAAATAAACGACAAATGGGGTCTTCAAACGCCTCAGATGTCAAGTCATTCGCTGTCAAAGTGACGCCAAAATGAATGGGAGTCAATGGGAATGCTAACGCAAGGGAAGTTCTGCTACAAGATGGCAACTCCCGTTAGGCCTTAACTTCCGGTCGATGCATTACCCCCTTGCCTGAAAAAGCTTAATGAATGATCACACAAGAAAACTTCTGTTCTGTTATAAAATGGATAGTCCTGTTGTTGGAGCCATGTTTGTTACTTCACTATGATAAAAAAAACAATAAGCCACAAAACGTTGTGCATTTACAGTGATCTCTCCAACAATAAGTAATGCTTGTGTTTTTTAAAAGCTCTACGAGAGGCAGTTTGTGATATACTATTGTGATAAAACCATTTTAACTTTACTGCTTCGTGACATTCGGCACAGCAGAAGTTGGTTCATCCTCTGAAATCGGATTTGGCGGTTTTACCATCTAATAAAGCCATGCGGTGTGGTGTTACGGGAAGCGTGTTGAGGACGGCTGCGTAAACAGCTCGAGTGTGTGACGGGAATCTCCTTCTACGTGCCAGAAGCTTTGAAGGTGCTGTATTGTTCCCAAACTCACCAACCTGAAGAAAAATCGAGGTTCTTCACTAGCATTGATGGTTCCATGAAGATCCCATGGAACCTTTCAAAGAAGTTCTTCATATGTTCTTCATACTAAGAATAAATGGTTGTTCTTTGGCATTGTTGCAAAAAAAAAGGTTCCCTTTTGGAACCTTTATTTTTAAGAGTATAGCAAGTTAGGAACTGATACTAAAATGAAACCAGACAGATTTATAGTGTTCAGCGTGTGTAACACATTCTCGACGTGCATCTCTCCTCGGCTGTCGGCCTTCACCTCAGTGTCCCGGCCTCTCAGCTGTTCCCGTTCCTGGGGTAAAAATAGCCGTCAGCTGCAGGTCCTGGTTGACGCCGCGGGTCAGGAGACGTCGGAAACTCAAACTCACATGACGTCATTACAGCCGCTGGTGAAGGACAACACTGAACAAATCAAACAGCGAAACTCATTGTATTCCCATGTTCTACGTTTACTCACCAATATGCAAAATGATCTGAATGTCTCTTGAATTTTCAGCCTGTAAACCACCTCATAAAAACCTTGTTATTGCAAATGAACCCTATTTAATGTCACCTGGGTTGTATTTTCTTTTATTTTGTTGTTTTTCTTGTTTATTTTTAGGATGAGTGTGTCCAAGATCTTGACTTCTGAGCTTCTGATGTGTGACAGATGAATTTGGGCCAAAAACTGTAGAGTTTGATTGGACACACACAAATTAGATGTCAACAGAAAAAGATACGGTAAGTGTTTTCTTCTATTAAAAACAAATGATGGTTATGTTTGAACTGTGTCCAGTTATACAGTTAGTTTAACTTTTTTTCCTCCCTCAGAACAGAGCTGTGATCCAATTTGGTCGTTAATAATGATCTATTTTTTGAAAGTCTCTACTCACCAAGGATGCATTTATTTGATCAAAATACTGACAGTAAAAATGAAATAGTGAAATATAATGATGTAAATCATCAGTTTTCTATGTGAATATACAGTAAAGTGTAATTTATTCATGTATTTTCATACTTTAGTGTCACATGATCCTTCAGAATTCACTCTAATATGAAACATTAAGAAACATTTATGATTATTAGAGGCCAAACACTGAAAGTGAAAAAGGCTCCTATTGTATCCGTTCATTTTCTTCTAACTTTTCTTCTTCAGGCCATAGAACCGCTTGCGATAAAATGGTGAAATTTGGCACGCAGATAGAGGACAGTCTGAACATTAAACACAACAAATTTGTAGTCTCTAACTCAACTCTAGCGCCACCAACTGTCCAAAGTTGAGCTTACATTTATGCTTTTAACTTTTGTAAGTTGTCAAATGTTCCCGCCATATTGAATTTTCTAAAACTACTTTTCTGAATAAGACTGTTCATCTGATCAAATTGTCCAAATCATGCTGCCAAAAAGCTATTAAAAGTTTTTTTTTTTAAAAACCCTATGTTCTCGAATAATGCACGAACAAATTCGACAAAGAACACGCCAAATTGGATGCAAAGCTGTATCTCCACAATGCTTTCACATATTGAGATGAATCTTGGTGCATGTCACCACAAGCATGACCTGAGGTTACATGCAGCATTTTGGCACAGCGCCACCTACTGGTCAGGAGATATGAAAAATGACTTTGATTGCTTATAACTTCTGAATGGGTTGCCCAAAAATCATAAAACTGATCTCTTTTAATTCCTTGCAGCATATCGAGTTGAATGCTGCCTAATTATCCCATATCGGCCTTTTTAAAAGCGTTTTGATAGACCAAACTTTTCTTGAATAATGCATCAACACATTTGATGGCGCCAAGCTGATTCTGAGGCCGTAACTCTGCAACATTTGCCGTATCAACACCAAACTTTGTAAGAGTCATTTTCTCCTCACACTGATTACACAACACCAATTAATCAACGGTTGCCACCTATTGGTCAAAAGTGATAAGCAATTTAATCATTACTCTTGATTGTATTTGAGATTTTTCAGCCACGTTGACCAAAATAATCAGAAAATGTCTTTAAGCACTCATTTCTGCAGTGGATTTGATGCTTCAATAACTCATCATGCCTTTTTTGTGCTTGGCCCCTTCATGGCTCCTTGCTTTATATTTATATCATCATATAAGAACGTTTTAAAATCCTCATTTTGCCTTATTGGTGTAAAACCGTTGGCAGACAATCAAAAGCTGAACATCTCACGACTTTACATTACAAAGAAGCTATTTTTATTAGTGCACGGCCGATGTTCTTCATTAGAGCAGTAATGCCTCTTTGGCTAAAGGGCAACGGATAGAGATCTTTTATAGATCCCACATGGGAACAATAAGGATTCTCAGAAGACACACACTCTTTAGGTGGAAAATGACGTTTCTGCAGTTCTAACGCTAAACCTGTGAATGATTTCGGGAGTATGTCGCCTCCAGCTGTCTGCTGAAAGCCCACAACATGCCCAGGACTCCACACGAGAACATACGCCTGTCGCACAGCTTTCTCGCTTAGATCAGCAGAGTTAAACGAGGCCAAATATGAGCTGCGTCTTTAAAAGGAACAATATGTCAGTTCATGAAGCCAACAAATAATCCGTACTGTACTGACATGTTACATCCAAGTGGAAATCTTTCTATCATCGCTTTTGTCTGCTGGAAAGTTCTGCCTACGACTGAACTAGAGAAGTATGTCATCATAGTAAACACAATAAACCACGTTTAAAGCTCTGGAAACCAGTCTCGGATGACGACTCCAGCAAACACGAGCTATATTTGTACCGTTTGACTGTTGAATAATGGATGACATCTGAGGATGCTGGAGAACAACTGCACATGCTTTACTCAGAGATAATTGACCACTTCGCAGTTGGGAAACATGATAACGTTTCAGTGGAAACAGGATCTCTGATCATGGCGATCAGGAATTTGCTTTTGGCGCGATCCATCAAGGGTTTTATGACTAAATCATTCACAAAGTGTTTCCTTAATGCAATTTAAAATGGGACCTGACGCTTGTGTGTAAAAATGTAGTAGATCATTCGATCATATTAATGTCACGCGGATTCTGTTCAAATTTTAAATGGTAAAAATCGCTTCTAACATTTTACAAGTAAGTCTCATAAAGTCTGACATATGAAACAAGAGTATGTATCTAAAATTACTGTAAACTTAAATTGCAACCAACCATATAAAGAACCATAATAGAGATGCATGTGTTACAAACAGCACTTATGAATGTGGAGAACATCTTTTAAATGCATGTGTGTACAGTATATAGCCTTATGCTTTATTTACTCTGATTGTTCTTCACGCTGCTGAAATGATTGGCCAGGGAACATACGAAGTTATTCTGTTGCCGGCATTCCCTAATCTTTCTGCATTTCTGCTCCCGGAAGTGTTCTGTTCCCAGCGGGATATAAACACACACTTCCTACCGTTTAGTCCAGTTGCTCCTAATTTCTCCCAGAGCTTGATGTTTGGTGTTTACAGTCGAGAATAATAAAGGCATTGGCTTTAAATCGGTCTCTGTACCGGCGTGATGACCCCGACTTCCAACCAGATGAACTGGAGAACATATCCTGATCCAATCTGACTTGTCTGGATCATTATCACACACTGTTCGCTTGTTGGCTAGAGGAGAACTGAACCATTGACTCTGAGGTTCTCACACGCTTTATTCTTCATTCTGTCCCTGATGGAGTCGCATTGGCGATTGGCTTGCTTAGTTGGGGACATTTAATATTCAACAATATTATTGATCTGCCTTACTTCAGGTGGTAGTTAGGCTTCAGGCTGTATAATGAAGTACTTTATAACTTTATACCACACAGGTCAACATTTGTTCATTGATTTGACATTTTAAAGTAACATTTTCCTAAACGTTTCACAATTGTGTGTTTGGGAAATGTCCTCGTCCTTCCCATTACCACCAGTTGAACACACTACTGACTAACTTACCAGGCCCGACCCTTTATTCTGCGCATGAATTATTATAATGAGGAATATTGTGGCGTTCCCGGAAGAGACTCAAGACTACAATGGAGGCATTTATAAGGAGAACTGATATATAAGGAGAACTCAACATCACACACTCTTCAGATTCCCAGGTTTGGCGGGAGAAAGTGGAAGTGGGTCGGTCTTCACTTCTCAGTAGACGTGTGAAATGTCTCCGAGTCGTTGTAAGTGAAGTGTGAGCGCCGACAGAGGAGTGTGAACTCTCTCCTAGGGTGGATCTTCATCTCCATGAAAGATGGGAAACCTTCCTGAACTTGACCGCCACTTCTTTGCTTCAGTTAGGGTGCCATAAACCCCCATCAGCCCATAGTGATGTACAGAGAGCTACACAATGAAGAGCTTGGAACTGTAGAGGAGACACAGGTTGTGAGTGACTTTGCCTGAGGAGAAAAATCATTCTGACACATTTTGGATTTGGAAGTGACACTCCAGCAATGGGCGATTCAAGACGGCCAACATTGAATAATCTCACAGTGTTCTTGTTCTGTCCAGTGTAGTGAACGCCTGACTCAGCAGATGGAGGCTGGGGTTCTCAGAGCTGCTGATCAGGAGCCCATCTATGAATCACGGTTAACAAGCATGATAAAGATCTCAATGTAACAAGCAAACTCAAAGAAAACCACCACACTCGTCCTTCTTAATAAGGCATTATCCTACCGGTCTGAATTCCCAAACCTCGTTAAAATGCCTTCCAATCTTACTGCTGCGTCTTAGACGGCGGTGTGATTAAATGAAAAGCAAATGTAGACTTTGGCTTGAGAAAACGAGATTTACCATGATATTTACAATAAAAGGTCAGAGAACTTATTCGTCTTTATCATTTTCCCTGACCGTGCAAACACCCGTTTGTAATTGTACAAATTTTAGAAGAAAAATCAAGTACAAAATTGACGCTTCAATGACATCGCATCTCTCCAGGCATTAAAGAGAAACCTACTTTTATATACTTGTTAAAATACTCTTAAATAAGTGTTTCAGGTCAGTCGGATCACAGGGTGCACGGCACTGAGTAAATAAGGTGTAAACGAGGTCTAAAATGCTTTAAGCGTGTCAACTTTTGACCACTTCCAAAAATAGTTGAAAACTGAATGCATGTGGCTGAATGCTTGTGAACGGACATCGAGAGATCGCCGGCTCTGTGCATTATGAGCCAGACGGGATGATGGGAAGTTTGGTTTGAAGACGTAAATGGTGTAAAAGTTTATTTGAAGTCTGAAGTTTATTGGACACTTTCAAAACATTGATTGTTTTTGCAGCCCAAGAAGGAGCACAAGCAATATTTTTCGTCCATTATTAATGTCATACCTGTACATGTGCCTGTAAGAGCACCCGAATATTGACTAAACCACATCAGTCTCCCTATATATAGTGTCTAATCTAGCTAGACTCACTGTGATTTGCTAGAATGTACATTTCCTGAAGAAAATGTGAAGTGGCAAAACTCGCCAGTTGGTTGCCAGGGTGTTGTACACGATTGCATACGAGCCAACAACCATGTCTGTACGATATTGTGGAGCTGAGATATGGCTTATTCATGTTGTTCAGGTGGTTGCTAGGGGGTTGTTAGGGTGTTCTGGGTGGTTGCTATGGTGTTAGGGTGTTCTGGGTGGTTGCTATGGTGTTGCTAGGGTATTCTGGGTGGTTGCTAGGCAGTTGCTAGGGTGTTATGGATGGTTTCTAGGGTGTTGATAGGCAGGGTGTTGATTTTTCGGAAGTTTTTGAATATGAGCAAGCATTTACGTATCTCACTTGCACAAAAACACATTCAATATTCATCAAAATTCCTATTATGGCATTTAAAATGTTCCTAATATTGTTTAGTTTTAATTTTTTATTTATACAGTTTTACATGCATGCAATGACAAAAAACACTTTTGTTGTCTTATAATATGCATTTATTTTTACTGAATTTACTCACCCACTCCCAAAAATCGTTGAGCCCTCTACTGTACAGGTAATTAAATGTATTGAATTATACATTAATATTGTACTAAAAACATACTTAAGTACATTTTTAATACATTCAATAGTACATCTTTTTCACCTTGGTAGGCTTATTAATTTCACCTTTTCTGCTTTTATTTGCCAAAAATATAATATTTTGTTGTTGTGAAAAAAAAAAAAACAGGTGAGAAAAAGTAACAACGCATTAGATTTTATAAAAAGTACTTTTCAGGGAGTAACGTGTTACCGTAACACATCGTTCCCCATGATTGATAAGAGGTGATGGTGTTTGGCCACCTTGTTTTTTAAAAATCAAAAAATTGGTGGTCCAGGGAATTACCCACTTCACCTTTATGAAAAAATCTGTACATCAAAAAGCACTATATAGATAAAGGTGACTTGAGTTTTAAAGACCTCACAAAATGATTTGCGAGTGCAGTTTTCTGTGTCTGTTTAAAAGTGCATTTGGTCGACTTTTAAAGATTCGCTAGCATAAAGATAAGCTGAAACTCATGAAGAGAAGCCTACATTTACATGGATTTGGTTTAGCAGGCACTTCGTCCGAAGTGACTTTACAGTGCCTTTATTAGTGTGCATTTTCCCTGGGAAATGAACCTTTGACATTAGGCTTGCGAACGTCACACTCCACCACTTGACCTGCAGAAACATCTGAGCAATAAACAATATATCAGCAATGAACATCTGAGCAATAAAGCGTTCCCTCCGTCTCCGTTGGGAGATGATGTCCATGAGACTTTCTGCATCAATACTCTTCACTTTTATGTCGCTGTGATGTGTCTCCAAAGCTCTTCTCTTCTTCTGAGCGTGAGATCGTCTGTGTGAAGAACATGAAAGGAAGGTCAGCGAGTCTCTTCTCGTCTCTTTTCATGCTAATATTCAGGGATTGGGAGATATTCTGTGATTATTTGAGCTGCTTGTTCCTCTGTCTTCCATCAATGAAGTAATTGTCCTCTCTAATTGCAGGACATTGATGGACGACGAATGATGGGAAGAACATCTCTCAGTGTTTGTGGCTTGTGTTCCAGGATATCTAAAGGGTTTTTTCCATCACTGACCCGTCGTCTCAATCCCAATGCCCTGATGCGTGTTCACTCACGGCCTTTACGAGAGCGGGTTTCATGCTTTGGTGTTGTAATGGTTTGCAGATGAGGAGAGATCATGTCATGAGAACACACACATGTGAAGGAGTGTGTGATGTTCTGGGCTTCAAGCACTTTCTTGTTTCTTGTAACTTTCGGTGACACTTTCGATATATAGATCTGACCGGCACTGAACTTCTGACCGAACTACCATCCATTAGTAAATGTGGAATTTCAAGATCTAAAATATATTTAATAATATAATATTAAAACATAAATATTAAATATTATATATTTTTTAACATATGTGATTATGTAATATATATAGATACATTTTGTCTGAGTTGGATACAAAGTTTTAAAATATTTAAACAATTGTTTTCAATTGCAAAATATATATAGCTTTTAAATTAGATTAAAAGGAGGTCAGAGTTACGTTTTTTTATATTTTTTTAAATATGAAGTATAATATTTTTTAAATATATATCTTTACATTTTGATATAAGAAATATATTTTTTAATATCTGTATCATTATTTTTATTATTATTTTAAAAAATGAGGTTTGAGTTAGAGATATTAAATATATTTTAAATATTAAATTTAATTTTTTTTTAGATTGTCAGATAAGAAATATTTTCTTTCTTTTTTTTAGTTGGAGATATTCAAGATTTTTAATATATCTTGATATTAAAACAAATTTAAATATAATATTAATACTTAAAATATATTTTTATAAGAAATATTTTTTTAAAAAATGAGGTTTGAGTTGGTCATTTTAAAAGAGCCTTTTTCTAATTTCTTTAGTTTAAATATTGTAGATAGATATAGATATCCTTTCCAAAAAGAGAAATGTTAAATATCTGTCTGCAGAAAGTTTGTTTTGTCGTCTTCTCTGCCCACTAATGTCCAGTTTGTGATTGACGGCTGTGTAAACACACTCGAGTCTCCTGATTGTTCACTAGATGTGTTGTGTCGTATAAGTGAGTTTAATGAGCAGCTCGGAAGCTTTTAACTGTATTCCTCTTGACTTTTACAGGGCGCTGAGAGCTGATTGGCCGATGACAGGTATATCACAGGCTGGATCTTCATGGAAAGCTGTATGTTCTCCGGCTGGCTCTCGCGGATGTTCTGGGAATTCCTGTAAAAAGATACTGATGGTATTTAAATCCAAAACCAGTGCAAGATCCGCTTCCCAGAGCTTCCAGGACGAATGTTTCTCTGGGAAAGAAGGAAAACCCATCAGTGACAGTATCCAGACCTTCAGAAAACATGAAAACATGTTTCTAAAGCACAAACACATCCTCTCTCTCTCTCTCTCTCTCTCTTCTCTTCTTCTTCTGTCTGTATGTCCTCTCAGAGCGACCCAGTAATTTATGTATTTACTTCTTTCTTTAGTCTTTTGTTTCTTTAGTCAGTCATTTATTGTTTTTAATGATTTATTTATAAGTATCATTTAGTCTGTCATTTATTTTAGTTGTCATTCATTCATTTATTAGTTTATTTTTTAATTTGTTTATTTGTTTGTTTGTTCATTTAATCAGTAATGGTCATCTTGGCTGTATAAGCCATTTCAACTTAAGTTACATTAAACTGACTTTGATAAGTTCGAATAACTACATTATAAAATGTGGAGATTGCACAAAACTTGTTTTGATGAGTTAAAGCTATTTCAAATCATATGTTGTCCTGACTTACATCATTTTCACATGTATTTATTTATTTGTTTATTTACTTTTTTCATTTTCGAATAGCTAGCTAAAAAAAATTGTGTGTTCGGGACTGCTGGAAACTCATCGGACTCGACATGAACTGAATCTAGAGGATTAATGAGATCAGCAGTACCAGGTATGATCTTCATCTTCATTTCTTTCTGGAAATGTTATCATCATCCACACAAAAGTCCATCTAAATATAAATCAAGGTTATAAGTGTTTATTTATTTATTTATTTTTTCAAAAAGCTGATCCCCTTTCTCTCTCTCTCTCTCTCGCTCTCTCTCTCTCTTCAGTGCTGTGATTTATTGAGACACACAGACACGATCCGATGTTTCAAACCACTAATTGAGAATGTTAGAACAAGATGAACATAAAATAAATCACAGTCTTTTCTGCTAAACACCTCGAGGGCTGAAGCTAACACACAAGAGTTGTGCATGAGAAGCATCGAAGAAAGCTTTTTCCACGTATGTCTCTCTGCTGATCCATTTCTTAGCTATTCACCTACCTCGTAGTTCAGTAAAGCACACCACTCATAAGCATAAGGCATAAGGCTGTATGTAAGAATGTTCATGTATTAATCACTTTTTCTTACAGCCAGTGTGTGAACAGCTTGTAACGAAACTTAAAATCAGTGAGACCTTCCCCAACTTTTTTCCTCAGATTGAAAGCCTGATGTTTATAAGAAGGACTCCCGCTTTTCCCAGGAAAATGAAAAGTCTTGTTTCCGCTCCCGAGAGTCTCTCTTGCATTCAGTGACACATGAAACTAATTCTTATACAATGTTCAGCATTAGAGCCGTTCTGTGCTGTAATGTCAATGTGTTGTGCAAACAAAACAGATTCATTCAAATATAGTCTCACATAGTCAGTTCGATATAGTTCATAGTCTCAAATATACTTTATAATCACACTATCATATTATAAAGAGCTCAATCTGTGGATGGTGAGTCTCAGAGCTGCGGCAAACATCCACATCACTGAGTTCAGATGCTTGCTGAATCGCTCTGTCATTTTTGTTGTTTATTGTGTTATTGAGAGGAAAGCGCATCACATATTCACATATTAATGTAACCGTCGCTCTTCAGTAGTGGACGGCGTCTGGATGTATACAACTTTGTTTTACTTCTAAGTGGAAAAAAAATAGACCTGAATCACGTTCAGTGCGTTACTGCTGCAGTTCACTCAACAGCCACCGGTGTCGCTAATAACAAGGGTTTCTCCATTCTCCTCTTCAATACCCGGATGTGCTAGCCTGACGAGCCAGACCCACATTAAGATGTTGGGTCTGGGAACACACCATTGGCAGGGCTCAATCCCAGGGGCGGGAAACACGGTTGTCTTTCAAATTCCCTCTGGACGCAATAGGATAAGCGCTGCAACCAATCAGAGCAACGAAGGTGACGTCGTCATAGCGACAGACTTCTGTGTCGTTCTTTGTTCTTTATGAAAAGCTTAACTTCAAGTCTTCCAGAAAGACCTCTTTGAAAGACCGCTGTTCACCGGCAGCTTCTTTGTTTTAAAGTAGCAGGGAATTCACACGCTTACCGTCACAACTCTGCCGTTATTATGTTAACCCTGCCCATCCAACTCTATACACGAATGTGATTGGCCTAGAGTTTGGTTTTTCCAGCTCGCAAGCCAACGGAGAGTTGCTGGACCACACTGGCTGCAAAATAAAAAGTCTACGGATATGCCACTATATTTGGCAATATGTGCATTGCAATATTCATACTCAATACTCATTCTTTGATCAGACTGAAGCATTTAATCTAAAACATCTCTCCACAAACACATTTCTGCATTCAGTAATCATTTCAAAAGAGCTAATTACACAAAAAACAATGTCTTGTGCAACGTTAGCAAGAAACATCTGCAGTTTATGTAAGTCTGACTCAGGGTTTGTTCTCACATACATCACCATAGTTTGATCTGTTTAATTCTTGTGTGTGTAATTAGCACAAACAGAACTGTTTTTATTGTCCAACCCTCACAATACACGTATAGGGCTTTTTGATACTTTTATGGCGCTTTCTGAAGCTTGACAGTTCACAGGAGAGAAAGTCATAGGGTTTTGAAACAACGATGAGAGTGAGCAAATGTTAAAAAATCAGGTTTGTATCCAATTCCTCTTTTATCGTGTACCTCTATTCTCGTCTCTTTCAGCGTGCTGGATGAGTCTGGATGTATGCCGTCTCAAACTGTAACAAAAGGAAACGGGTTTTGCTGAGACACCTCTTCCTCAGAGGAAGTTGGCCCTCTGCAGTTCTCATCATGGTGCGGTTATGTGAAGAACAGACCTGAAGGAACAGCTCTGGACTCATTACTCACATCACAGAGATTTATAACCATGACATGTAAACAACCATCACGCTTAATTCTGCTTGCATCAAGCTTTTGCTGTTGGAAAACTCAGTTTAATCTTCCAGCTGGGATTCAGAAAACAGACCAGCATAAACCAGCTTAAGACAAGTTCAAATATCTGGATTTTCCAAAAGAGTTCATGGTCACATTAGCTTTTGTTAAAGTGCCCAATTCTGATGTTTTAAAGGTTCCTAATTTTCTAATAGTTTTCTCCGAACAACAGGTTTACATGCATCTAAGGTCAAAAACACTTTCATTTACTCATAATAAACATCACACATCAGCTTTTTTGCCAAATACTTGAAAACAGCTCTCTCTCTAAACACAACCTTTCTGAATTTCTACTCTGCCGTGATTGGTCCGATGACCCAGTCTGCTGTGATTGGTCAGATGGTCCAGTCTACTGTGATTGGTAAGATGACCCAGTCTGCTATGATTGGTCAGATGAGCCCAGTCTGCTGTGATTGGTCAGATGACCCAGCTCTACTGTGATTGGTCAGATGACCCAGTCTACTGTGATAGGTCAGATGACCCAGTCTACTGTGATAGGTCAGATGACCCAGTCATCCTGTGATTAGTCCAGATGACCCAGTCTGCTGTGATTGGTCAGTGACCCAGTCTACTGTGATTGGTAGATGACCCCATTCTGCTGTGATTGGTCAGATGGTCCAGTCTGCTGTGATTGGTCAGATGGTCCAGTCTACCGTGATTGGTCATATGGTCCAGTCTACTGTGATTGGTCAGATGACCCAGTCTACTGTGATTGGTCAGATGACCCAGCCTGCTGTGATTGGTCAGATGACCCAGTCTGCTGTGATTGGTCAGATGACCCAGTCTACTGTGGTTGGTCAGATGACCCAGTCTACTGTGATTGGTGAAGATGCACCCATTCTGCTGTGATTGGTCAGATGGTCCAGTTTACTGTGATTGGTAAGATGACCAGTCTACTGTGATAGGTCAGATGACTCAGTCTACTGTGATTGGTCAGATGACCCATTCTGCTGTGATTGGTCAGATGGTCCAGTCTACTGTGATTGGTCAGATGACCAGTCTACCTGTGATTGGTCAGATGACCCAGTCTCCTGTGATTGGTCAGATGACCCAGTCTACTGTGATTGGTCAGATGGTCCAGTCTACTGTGATTGGTCAGATGACCCAGTCTACTGTGATTGGTCAGATGAGCCCAGTCTTACTGTGATTGGTCAGATGACCCAGTCTATGTGTGATTGGTTCAGATGACCCATTCTGCTGTCATTGTTCAGATGGTCCTGTCTATGTGATTGGTCAGATGACCCAGTCTACTGTGATTGTTCAGATGGTCCATTCTGCTGTGATTGGTCAGATGACCCAGTCTACTGATTGGTCAGATGGTCCTGTCTACTGTGATTGGTCAGGTGACCCAGTCGACTGTGATTGGTCAGGTGACCCATTCTACCGTGATTGGTCAGGTGACCCAGTCTATGTGATTGGTCAGATGACCCAGTCTACCGTCATTGGTCAGATGCACCAGTCTCAGTCATTGGTCAGATGACCCAGTCTGCCGTCATTGGTCAGATGACCCAGTCTACCAGTGATTGGCTCAGATGGTCCAGTCTACTCTGATTGGTCAGATGGTCCATTCTACTGTGATTGGTCAGATGACCCAGTCTACTGTGATTGGTCAGATGACCCATTCTGCTGTGATTGGTCAGATGGTCCAGTGTACTGTGATTGGTAAGATGACCCAGTCAGAAAACAGCGTCTTCTCGACATGAACAACACAAAGCAAACTCTCCCAGTCTCAGATACACTACAGTGTTTGAGGAGCAGGGTTAAGAGACTGCTGTTCAGCCAATCAAGACCAAAGGTGGGCATTATGCAACTTTGTCACATTATGTAGCTTCGACTGGAATAGCTGAAGACTCGTTCAAGCCCCTCCCTACATTTTTTACAAATTTTTTGAAGAAAAGACGATCACAACTTCCGTTTCAGCGCCGACTTCAATGCGTTTTGTAATGTTATTAAATGGGAACTTGTTGTAAACTGGTACAAGTTCTTCACATAATTCCAGCATGTTCCTCAATGTTTACCAGCATGCTTTCTTCCTAAGACAGCACAATTACTGCATTCTGTAATGGAAACCCAGCGCCGGGATCCCCATATGTTCCCGATGGACAGAAAGTCTGGATGCGGCAGGAGAGCCCGGACAGTAATGGCTTCAGTGTGTCATTCCATAGCAGCATCCATGCCGGACTGATTAATACACATCTGGGGTCATTATGAATGGGACCTTTATTATTCCACTTTGAGTTCAAAGGAACAGGCACTTTTGAGATGTTTACGTCAGTGGACGGCAAACTCCGAAAAACCACGAAAGACTCGACCATGTGCAAGACTCAACCAACTTTCAAACGGCAGGTCATTTCTGTATTTTCAGAAAGCAAAAAATCACAAAATAATATTTTGTAGCAGCTTTATTGTGATTAGCAAAGGTGCTTTTACAATAACCTGTAAGTGTTTTTTCATTCTCTGCAGGACGTAAAGAAGAGGAAAGAAAGTCACGTAAGAACGTCATGAAGGTGGGTAAATGAAGATACAATGTTAATTTTTGGGTCAAGTCACCTTTATTTATATAGCGCTTACAGATTGTTTCAAAGCAGCTTCACAGAGAGTATAACAGTAAACCTCAGAAAAAGCAGAAAGACTAACATTAGTGTGGATACCATTTTTCTGATGATGTACATCAGGTGTTATAGGAAAGTGTTCCCGATACCGGTTGGACTAGTTTATGCAGCCTAACAATCATTTAACTGATTTGAATAATAGAAATTGATAATGTGTTATGTGTATGCCAGGTTAAAGATATGTGTTTTCAGTCTAGATTTCAACTGACAGTGTGTCTGTCTTTCCAGAGTTTAGGTGCTAAATAGTGAAAGGATCTACTGCCAGCGAGTCGGTTTTGTTATTTAGTGATTTATCCCTGTAAAGAAGAGCTGAACTCTTGTTTGTATGGGAGTTTATTTGCAATACTAACACATGTTGTTGTGCTTTCCTGTGGGTGAAAACTGCTAACAGATCTTTAAACACACACACACACACACACACACACACACACACACACACACACACACACACAAAGTACACAGAACCACGGTACAATCAGATATAGTTACACCAAAGCCTGTCATTTCTTCTTCAAGAAAAATAAATTTGTTTGAGAATTGCAAGTAATTATACAAACTTGTCTTAGTCACCATGAAATGAAAAATAGACAATTGATTTTTTTTATGGAATATTTCAGTGTGTGTTCTATCAGTGCACATAATTTTGTTAAATTCGTGTCAATGAGATCCTGTTATCCAATCAGAATAACTTTCCTTTGCGGCATCGCTTCTCCTGATGAGGAGAGTGGGGCTATAACCCTGTCACTCACATGAGATCAGTCAGTAGCAAACTACAACCATCCAATCAATTCGAGATGGTTCCTCTCTGCAGAACATGAAATTCAGGGGGAGGAGTTGGATCCAGATGCTTACATATACCTAAACCTACCCAACTCCGCCCCTGATCCCTAGCTCCACCTCTAACCCTACCAATCTCTGCCCCTGATTCCTAGTCCTACCCATCTCCGCCCCCGATCCGTAACCCCACCCCTAATCCTACCCATCTCCGCCCCCTGATCCCTAGCTCCACCCCTAAACCTACCGATCTCTGCTCCCTAATCCCTGAGCTCCACCTCTAATCCTACCCATCTCCACCCCCTGATCCCTAGCTCCACCTCTAACCCTACCAATCTCTGCCCCTGATTCCTAGCTCCACCCATCCTACCCATCTCCGACCCCGATCCGTAACCCCACCCCTAATCCTACCCATCTCCGCCCCCTGATCCCTAGCTCCACCCCTAAACCTACCAATCTCTGCCCCTGATCCCTAGCTCCACCTCTAATCCTACCCATCTCCACCCCCTGATCCCTGAGCTCCACCTCTAACCCTACCAATCTCTGCCCCTGATTCCCTAGTCCTACCCAATCTCCACGCCCCTGATCCGCAACCCCACCCCTAATCCTACCCATCTCCGCCCCCTGATCCCTAGCTCCACCCCTAAACCTACCAATCTCTGCCCCTGATCCCTAAGCTCCACCTCTAATCCTACCCATCTTCCGACCCCCGATCCATAGACCCCACCCCTAATCCTACCCATCTCCGACCCCCTGATCCCTAGCTCCACCCCTAAACCTACCCATATCTCGCCCCCTGATCCCTAGCTCCACCCCTAAACCTACCCATCTCCGCCCCCTGATCCCTAGCTGCACCCCTAAACCTACCAATCTCCGCCCCCTGATCCCTAACTCCACCCCTAAACCTACCAATACATTCGCCCCTGATCCCCTAACCCCACCCCTAAACCTACCCATCTCCACCCCCTGATCCCTAGCTCCACCCCTAAACCTACCAATCTCCGCCCCCCTGATCCCTAACCCTACCCATCTAACTCCACCCCTTAGATCTAAGATCAAACTCCGCCCCCTGGATGTTGTGTACTGTAATGAGGTGCTACTGATCAAATCCCCATGGACAAAATCGAGCCCCGCCCACATTTGTTCTTGTTCGAGAAGCCTTTCACTCAGATATACGTCAATAGGGAAGAAAAGATCAGCGTAACGTTCACTTTCATGCTGACTTTAACTTCTTTCCTAAGTACGACTTTCGTGAATCCGGCCCCAGGTTTTTGTTGTGATGGTGATGCAGAGGACTCTGGGTTTGTCATCAGTCCACCGCTTCTGCACGCGCTCAATCCATTACTTTCCTCCGGGAGGAAGTCTGCGTTCCCCGTCTCCCACCAGCAGTGATCCGTCACGGGAAGGTTTATGGTTTTGAATGCAGCACTGCATCAGTTTTAGCAACTGGCTAAGACTTGCGTTGTGTTTTTGCTTTGCTGCCATTTTGGAACATCAAATGATCGCCAGCTGGGATTTGAACCCGAAAACCTGGCGCTCTCCCGTAACCCAAACACAACATATGATGATCTGCGCTTCACTGGCGCGTGTTTGCCCTGGGTTAATGGGTCATTTTGCTGGGTGAAACTAAAAACACTCGTTTGAGACCCATTATCCTGTTTGCACAAAACTGACTGTGACAGCCAGCACAAAAAACACAGTCACCACTTCATTCAGGTGTAGTTTGATAAAGCATGTTCATTCAATAGACCTGTTTTGTAATCGCTCTTTCAGTTTTGATTTTAGTTTTATTCTGAGGCCCAAACTGAGCAGTAATAAGTTAGTAAGAGATGCAGTATATAAAATGCATATCAGTATCTACCAATAATAGCAAGCAAATTGATATTTAAATGCTTAGTTTTGTGATCAAAGCTCTGTAGATTTGATGCAGATAATTGAGTTTCAAAAGTTAAAAATTGCATCTTGGGATACTTTTCCATTCTGCTGTGCTCCATCTATTTCTTTTTATTGCATGAACACTTGTGGTGTGAACAGCCCCTGTATACCAGTTTTCAACATGTCAGTGATTGAAACGTATGTGAAGCTGGTTTAATTTGTTCACTTATTTTGTGTTTCAGGCTAAATCCAGTAACGTTGGATTGCAGTGAAGGTCAAACAGAAGGTCAAATGTGATATTGCATGAGTCAAGAAAAGAGGAATCAGAACCACAGAAGTGTTCGGCCATCTTGGAACTGTTAGCATGACACTGTTCATCACTCACACTAACAAATCTATGAATACAACAATAAATACTGTACAGAAGACAACCCAAATGAAAACATTTTTTATTAGTCTATTATTATTCGTGGTAATTTTTTCGTCCAATTAAAGTAATTTGTCAATTAATTGTTCTGATATTCTGATTTGACGTGTTTCAGGCCGAATGTGGGGAATGGAGGGTGAATGGGACAGTATTACTACAGTTTATTTTCTCACCTAATGGCTGAAAAATAAAACCTTTTTTGCCGAGCTCTAGCATTGAGACCACATAATCAAACCGGATGCCCTTATTGGTGGGCATCAAACAGGAAGTTGAACCTGAAAACATGAACTGAGGAAAATGACATTAGCTTTTGCTGGTTTTATAATAAAGACCTAATATTGCCATAGCTCTATAGTACAAACTTTTGAACATGAATATGAAGCACTATTGATACAAAATCAGTTGTTGCATTGTTTAGAGAGTAGGTAACATCTTCAGTATTATAGAAATACATCATGTGTTGAGGCAGAAACTCACACTGTCCCAATCATCACTTAAAACATTTTATTTTAGTGATTACTTTTACTTGATTATTCATTTTATTTGTTGTATTTAAAGTAGCTTTCTCTGTTGTTTGCCTGTAAAGCGTTTTGAGAAAGCAACTTAAAGGCGCTTTATAAAATAAATGTATTATTATTATTAATTTACCCTAGATGACGGACATATCTTAATGGCTACATTCATAACTGTACATATTCAGGGAAAACCCCATGTTTCATTGCATTTAAAAATGAAGTGAAGCATTGGTTGAAAATCTAGTAGCCTACACTCTTTAAAGTATGTTTACCTGTACTGTACTCGAAACATTGTATTTATATTGTTTGTTTTGATAGTTCTTCAATAGCCTAATTATTTTTTTAATTTTTACATTTTTAATAAATGACTGGACAGATAGTATGGATGATGTCACGCAGTAATGAGTGAAATACAACACCGAGCTGGAGATGCGCCGAACCGAGCGAGTCCAGACACATAGAGCCCGGAGCGCTCTCTCTCTCTCTCTCTCTCTCTCTCTCTCTCTCGCGCTCGCTCTCTCTCTCTCTCTCTCTCTCTCTCTCTCTCTCTCTCTCTCTCTCTCTCTCTCTCTCTCTCTCTCTCTCTCTCTCGGCCAGGTTTAATACGGATCTTCTGATCTGCTCCCTCAGATACCCCCTGTCCTCCTCCAGCAGCGCGCTCTGACCGTAGAACCGAAGCTCTCCACGCGCGGACACGGACTGTGATTGTGATGTGATCAGGCTGGATCTGGTCTCATGAGCCGGTGGTGTCTTCTGCTGTGCGATTCTGTTTTCGCTTTGAAAACTGCTGCTTGGACAAATGCATACAAATGCATTTAGGAGCTCAACGGACAAGGAGTGGACACGTTTCTCCCACAACTACAACGTGAGTAACTTAACTAACTTACTAACTCTAATCTCGAGCGCGTCACAACATTTTAAAGTCAAATCAGGAGAGAACAGGAACACATGCGGGTTGTAAACGATTTGCATTTATTGGCGTGATCGAAATCCAGACAGACTTTCCTTGATAAATGTGTTCTGAGGTTTTGAACTCCAACTTTTCTGCCACCAGATTGAGTTATGATAGGCTTATTAATGATCACAGATCAGTGTGCTGCTGAATTTTCCATATGTCGATCCGGGGTTAAATTCCTCCTGCCTTTGTAGCAAATGTGCACCAGACGAGGAGGCTTTGTGATTTACTGGTTTATTTGCGTGCATTTTTGCATCTGTAACTGGCCGTCTGTTCCTTAAAGTGTAGATTTGGCTGAAGTGACAGTGAAGTACGAGTGTGTTTTACTGTGCTGTTAGTTCAGGTCTCCAACCCGACACACCAGAGCAGCAACATTCCTCATGGAGATGAGCATTGACCTCTAACATCTGGACTAGACTCCAGTGAAATCCCAACAAATCCACACATGCACCTGACTGCGATCTTGCTTATCATATTACACCCAGTATCCAGTTAAATGTTGTTTAGTGGCTTTTGTTGCACTGTGAAAATGTGTTCCACGCAAAAATGGTTGTTCTGTTATCCTTCACTCGCCCTCCTGTGGAAAAAGATGTCTCAGTGTTTTAGACTTCCCCAGAAGAAAGAAAGTCAGTCAGGTTTGGAATGAACTTCATGTTTGGATGAGCTTTGCCTTTCTGAAGGTGTTTCTACCTGACCGAGCTGCTTTGCTCATGGAAATATCTGGAGAAATAAGTCATGGAAATATTTAAAGGGCATGCATTTCTGAAACATTTCTTTAACATCATTCTGTTGAGGGTCTTATTGGAGACGTTTGAATGCTATATCCAGTGTAATTGTTTGTCATGTCACATCATTAATAGCTGGAAAAGTGAGCTTGAACCCAATGCAATCTGTTTGATTCGGTCGTAATAAATGTCATTTTTGACATTACTGTAATCACTTATTAATGCATAGTTTACATTTGTTAAACAACCATCCAATCTGGAACCAATTCATTGGGCAAAAAGTGTGCAAACTGTGACTTATAATGAGCTTGAACAGTTCGGTCATAATAAATACTATTTTTATCATTACCGGAGTTCATGCAGAGTTTGCATTTAAGTATGTGCGTTGATGCACATTCAGTGTATTCATTCAATGTTGTTGTATATTCTCCAATTTAGAACCAATTCATTGTACGAAAAGTGTGCAGACTGTGACTTGACGACTAAAAATGGCTTTAATTATCTTGAATAATTCAGTCATAATAAATACTTTCTTTGTCATTACCGCAGGTGGTTATTCATGCATAGTTTGCATTAGCTGGATGTAGCGTTGATGAACATGTTTAATGCACTCATTCATCCTCCAACCTGGATCCAATTAATTGGTCAAAAAGTCTCTTGACAGCTAAAAATGACTTTCACCCAATGCAGTCTGTTTGATTTGGTCATAATAAATACCATTTTTGTCATTACCGCAATTACTTATTCATGCATAGAGTGTGAATTTGTTAAATGAGCATTGATGCATGTGAATACATTCATTCATCCTCCAACCAGGAACCAAATCATTATACAAAAAGTGTGTAAACCTTGATTTGATAGCTAAAAATGACTTGTATAAGCTTGAAACCAATGCACTCGGTTTGATTTGTTCATAAAAAGCACAATTTTTTCTTTACCGCAGTCATTAATAGTTTGCATTTGTTAAATGAGTATTGATGCACCTTTAATGCATTCATTAACTAAATTAGAAACCAATTCATTGGTTAAAAAGTGTGCAAACCCTGGTCTGACAACTAAAAATGACTTTCATGAGCTTGAAATCCAATGCGATTGGTTCGATTTGGTCTTTAAAATACTGTACTTATTCATGCATAGTTTGCATTTGGTGGACGAGTGTTTGAGCACGTTTAATGCATTCATTCAGTGCCGCTGCGCATCTCCAACCTGGAACCAGATCAGACACTAGATTCAAAGAAAAAGTCAGTGTTGAGATGTGTTCAGGAGCTCATATGTGCTGTGCTAGCACTCAGCATTTTGTTATATACAGTAGACGTACAGTAGAAGAGAAGCGCTGAGTCATTATTGTGAAAATAAACCCTAGCTGGGTGATTTAGGACCCCGATATGAAGGATTTTCTATCATCCTGATGGGATTTATTTTGTAATAATGACCATGGAAATGACTTTATTTGTTGTGTTGCTCGAATTAGGCTCTGAGTTTATCTAAGTTCAGTTGTGAGTTTATTAATTCAATTCCACTTGTTCTTGACCCAAGCTTGTGTAGAGAGAGAAAGAGAGTTTGACAGTGTGTGCCTGTCGTTCTTCATCGGCGTAGTCCAGCATGACCCGAACAGCGCTGTAGTAATGGAGTCAGTGTCTGGCTGCAGGTGTGAGAACCAACGCCAGCGGGATCGAGGATTGGCAGTGGATCAGTGAGCGAGCGATGTCGAATACGCCAGCATCTGCTCTGTATGCTGAGAACACGGCCTTCGCTCTGGCACCGGCTGATACGAGCCGCAGTTATGCAAGCGGTGGGAATCTGCATTAGCCACACCCTCACAAGCCCATTGGCTGAGACATTTCTGAGTGACTTCCTGATTTGTAAAGCCGATGCGAAAGCCAAAGCAGAAGATAGAGGTATAGAAGTGCAACTTTACAATGGTTGCTTTGGATAGATCATAATGTTCTGGATTGTTAAGACCAATTTGAGATGTTCCTGTAAATCATACAGTTGCTGTTTTAACCATTGACAAAGTCGCTTCAAAATGGTTAAGACTTCACCCTTCTCTGTTTCTTTCTTCTACTGTTTTTTTTTATTTATAATGTCAACGGTATTTTTACTGTTCCCGCCTTTTTGGTTTTTAAATTTGTAACTGTCAACAGTATTTTCACTGTTTCAGCCCTTTTGTTTTTACATTTTTTAACTGTCAACAGTATTTTCACTGTTCCCGCCTTTTTTTTTAATTTGTAACTGTCAACAGTATTTTCACTGTTCCGCCTTTTTTTTTAATTTGTAACTGTCAACAGTATTTTCACTGTTCCCGCCTTTTTGGTTTTTAAATTTGTAACAATATTTTCACTATTCGCTCTGGCACTGGCTGATACGAGTGACTTCCTGATTTCTAAAGTTGTAAAGCCAATGCGAAAGCCAAAGCAGAAGATGGAGGTATAGAAGTACAACTTTGCAATGGTCTTCTTTGGATTGATCACAATGTTCTGGATTGTTAAGGCCAATTTGAGATGTTCCTGTAAATCATTCAGTTGCTGTTTTAACCACATTGACAAAGTCGCCTCATACTTGTTTAGATTTTGCCTCCTCTGTTTCTTTCTTCCGCAGTGTTGTGTTTTCTTTTCTTCGACTGGGAATGTCGCACCATCCTCTCGAGCGGCACCCTGCGTTTGCTGTTCTCTCGCAGAGACTGTGGGAAAACAAATGCGTTTGACCAAGTAATCAGGCTGACCAATCAAATCAGCAGTTACAACTAGGGCCCAATGAAATCCGTTTTATTTCCCAGAATTCTGTGTTTCCCATTTGAATCTTTCAGAATTTTATTTTGAATGGTTTTATTAAATTTAAAAAAAAAATCAAAAGGATGTCTAATCAATTGATTTCATTAAACTGTGTTTCAAAATGATTTAATTGTTACATTTTATTTTTCTCAAATTAATAATTGAAAAAAGTCTTGAATCAATTATTAAACAAAACTTTTTAACAATTTGTTTAATTTTAGAGCCTATGAAATTTTTTAATTTGTCTGGATTCTGTATTATGAATTAAGAATTTATTTAAAGTTAAAACACACTTTATTTTGGCATGTTGCTATGAAGAGCTGTGAGTTTGTGTGTGTGGATCCACCGATAGTTTTCTGAACTTTTATTTTGGCGTGTTGCTATGAAGAGCTGTGAGTTTGTGTGTGTGTGTATCTATCAATAGTTTTCTGAACTTCTATTTTGGCATGTTGCTATGAAGAGCTGTGAGTTTGTGTGTGTGTGTATCCATCAATAGTTTTCTGAACTTCTATTTTGGCGTGTTGCTATGAAGAGCTGTGAGTTTGTGTGTGTGGATCTACCAATAGTTTTCTGAACTTTTATTTTGGTGTGTTGCAGTCCACTCCGTAGCCCTACTTTTTCAGCCAAATTCCGTGACATTGCGTATTATACAGAAAATTCCAGTTTTATGACTGAATTTCATGATTCCATCTGCATTTTCGCAGACTGAAACTTTGATATAAATATATGTATTTCCCTTAAAAATGTTTCTGAGAACATTTTGCAAATGTTTTTTTCAAAGTACCTTACAAATGAGGAACATTAGAAGCAATTCATCATGGAAAGTGACCAAGGCTTGGTTTTTAAAGAGTAATCCACAGTAGTCGAGAGGTTCAAATGCAGAAAAGAGGCACTTTGTTAGTTTAAAGAGAAAGTGGTTTAAAGGTGTATGTTAGATCAGGTGGAGGCTGGAAGCTCTCGGGGATAGAGTTAGTCAAATATGATTTCCAGATAGACTTCCCTCAGGCCCGCTGGTGTAAGGGTTACCGAGCAGAAGTATCTCAACACTGTGACAGGAGGAACGATGGATTCTCTGACTCCACATTCTTCTCTGGGAGGATTATATAACCCACCGTCTAGTCCTGTATGAAGATGATGTTACTTAGCAGACAAATCTTCAGTTCTTTAAACTTGTGGCCACTTTAGCATTTTAAGTACTATAATACTAAAATACTTTTGACAGTTACAGTCAGATAAAAAAAAAATAAAATAAATATATATATATATATATATATATATATATATATATATATATATATATATATATAATTTTTATTTTATTTTTAATCCGTGACGGGCAACAGTATTTTTCACTGTTCCCGCCTTTTCGTTTTTAAAATGTGTAACTGTCAACAGTATTTTTTACTCTTCCCGCCTTTTTGTTTTTTAAATTTGTAACTGTCAACAGTATTTTCACTATTCCTAAAGCCACAGTTTGGGAACGTTGTTGCATTTATTTTATATAACAAACTGTAAAACGAAGGGACATTGATTTTAAAGAAATGTTTTGTTGTAAAACATTTTAATAGTTAACTTGATGTGCTACACCTGTGGTTTCTCTGAGTATCGACAAATATTTTTTTGCCATCTAACTGATCATGCCGTCTCGACTCTTTAGCGCCACCTTGAGTTGAGCCGTCAAACTGTGCGATTCCATGAATCAAACAAATCAAAATGGGTATCAAGTTGTTTGTGATTCAAAAATGTTCTTTTTTTTCATTTATAGATACAAATAGTGTAAATAAAGTAAGGGGCCATTGAAGGCGAATCCATTTGAGCTTTTTGTGTTTAGCTCCTCTCGTTGACAGGATAATAACCGGAGACCGCTCTAAACATCAGATTGGTTTTATAAACACACCAGATCTCTATCAGCTCTTTCAAGTCAAGTCAAGTCACATTTATTTATATAATCTGTATTTCACAATACAGATTGTATCAAAGCAGCTTCACAGTGATAACATGAAAGTAGTACAACACAGATCAATAATATTGTTGAATATTAAATATCCCCAGCTAAGCAAGCCAAAAGCAAGGCAACAGTGGCAAGGAACCAAAACTCCATCAGATTGGATGGAGAAAAAAACCTTGGGAGAACCCAGGCTCAGTTGGGGCCAGTTCTCCTCTGGCTAACATTCATATCGTTTCAAAAGAAGCTTTACAGTAAGTGTATTTCAGGAAAAAATACATTTAGTTAATCATGTAATAATGACTTGGATCTTTCCCTTACAGGCATTAAACGCTTTGTTTGGGTTTCATTTCTCATGTGATTTATGGGGAATTGATTGGATGGTTGGTTGTGGTTTGTTATTGGCTGATCTCATGTGAGTGACAGGTTATAGCCCCGTCCTCGTCATCAGAGAAGAGATGCTGCAAGAGGAACTGATTTTGATACAAGATTAACTAGAAGCAGAAAAATAAATAAAAATAAATTCTTTGTTGTTGTTTTTCCACAGGAGATTCCTCGTCTTCCTCCTGTCAACATGTGCGGCAGTGCTGACTGCAGAAGAGAGCTCAAGAGCTCAAGGTATACGCTCACCTCTTTACCTTCACCTTTGACCTTTGACCTCTTAACCTCAGAGTTCTGCCTTTAAAGCTGCAGTGTGTTATTCGGAGGCATCCCCGTTTAATATTCAGAGCTAATCGTTTGTAATCTTTGTTGCACTTTCAAAAAATTTGTTTCAAACTTTCCCTTTATTTTGTGAAATCATGATGTTTATGTTTACAACATCTTAATATCTTCATGCCTTATAGTCTCATTTAGTAGTACACTTATGAAGTGGATCAAAAAAGTCCTTAGACAAGACCGGGTATTGGTCAAAATCCATGTATAACTTTGATGATCCACTTCAAATGTTGACTACTGTAGTTATATTATATGGTAATATAAATAATAAATCAGTTGAGATTTGCTGTAAATTATAGATTACTTTGTGAGTATACTTTATGATTGCAGATCAAGTTTGATGTATTATACATCCAACTTTATAAAGAGAAGTTTGCTCAAATACAGTTTACATTTTTGTGAATTATAAATAATCACACAGCCATGATTTACTATATTTTGTATTACGCTTTATGTAAAGCGATACTTCCGTTACTGTTTTGGCTTTTAATGAAACATCAACTTTCATGCCCAAAGCAACAGTCTTTCATAATTATATCCAGTTTTAAATCGATGTTTATTCAGAGTTCTTCTGCAAACAAAGTCTTTTGACTGTTTGTTTTCCTGCCGATTATATTTCTGTTTCTACGGAAACACGGATCTGCCAGTGCGCATATTTTACTATTAATATGAAACTGAGACTGTGTTAAATGTCTATGTAGATCGGAAATAAACACACAGAGAAAGAGTGATGGAGGAGGAAAGCAGCTGTGAGCAACGAACAAAGTCATAAAACATTTGACAGGCATTAAATAGCCATTTGTGTGTATATTATTGCTATTATTTGAGCTATAAAATATAATTGGCTCTCATGTAGGCCAATGCATTGCAACTGAAGACTTTTAAATAAATGAAATAGTGCATGTTCTTATTGTAAAAAAAGAGAGGAACTTACAAGAAAGCAACATACCATGACCCCTAAAGGGTGATTGAGATGGAAAACACGAGGTGGAAGAAAAAACATTTCTCTGCGTTTCACTGAGAAACTTTGCGTTCGCTTGCAAAAACTCTTGCGTTAACCGATAAACTTTGCGTTCGCTTGCAAAAGCTCTTGCGTCCACAGATAAACTTTGCGTTCTCTTGCAAAAACTTTTGCGTTTCGCCAATAAACTTTGTGTTTGCTTGTAAAAACTCTTGAGTTATTCGATAACTTCGCGTTAGCCAGATAAACTTTACATTCGCTTGCAGAAACTCTTGCGTTAGCCGTTAAACTTTGCGTTGCCGAAACTTCGCATTGCGTTCGTTTGCAAAAACTTTTGCTAGCCAGAAACTTTGTGTTCGTTCGGAAAACTCTTGCGTCAGCCAATAAACTTTACATTCGCTGCAAAAACTCTTTGCGTCAGCCGACAAACTTTGCGTTCGCTTGCAAAAGCTCTTGCGTCCACAGATAAACTTTGCGTTCTCTTGCAAAAACTTTTGCGTTCGCCGATAAACTTTGTGTTTGCTTGTAAAAACTCTTGAGTTATTCGATAACTTCGCGTTAGCCGATAAACTTTACATTCGCTTGCAAAAACTCTTGCGTTAGCCAATAAATTTTGCGTTGCCGAGAAACTTCGTATTGCGTTCGTTTGCAAAAACTTTTGCGTTAGCCGAGAAACTTTGTGTTCGTTTGGAAAACTCTTCGTTAGCCAATAAACTTTACGTTCGCTGCTAAAACTCTTGCGCTAGCCGATAAACTTTGCGTTCCCTTGCAAAAACTTTTGTGTTAGCCAATAAACTTAGCGTTTACTTGCAAAAACTTTTGCATAAGCTGATAAACTTTGCATTCGCTTGCAAAATTATTGTGTTAGCCGTTAAACTCTTGCGTTCGACAAGAAACTTTGTATTGCGTCGCCAGAAACTCTTCATTCGCTTGCAAAAACTTTTGCGTTAGCCGATAAACTTTGCGTTCGTTTGCAAAAACTCTTGCGTTAGCCGATAAACTTTGCGTTCGCTTGCAAAAACTCTTGCGTTAGCTGATAAACATTACGTTCGCTTGCAAAAACTCTTGCATTAGCTGATAAACTTTACGTTCGCTTGCAAAAACTCTTGCGTTACCTGATAAACTTTACGTTAGCTTGCAAAAACTCTTGCGTTAGCCGATAAACCTTACGTTAGCTTGCAAAAACTCTTGCGTTAACCGGATAAACTTTACGTTCACCAAGAAACTTTGTATTGTGTTCGCCGAGAAACTCTTCATTCGCTCGCAAAACTTTCGCGTCAGCCGAAAAAGGTTTGCGTCTGCTGATAAACTTTGCGTTCGCTTGCAAAAACTCTTGCATTAGCCGATAAACTTGCAAAAAACTCGCTTGCGTTCGACGAGAAACTTTGTGTTCACTCGCAAAAAAACGTTTGCATTCCCAGAAAAAACTTTGCTTCCCCCTGAGGAAAATTCCTCCCATCAATTTTTTTCCATCACCGTGTCCCTTTAGGGGCTCTGTAGAAACAAAGGCAAATGTTTAGAAAATGTGTGTGTGTGAGAGAGAGATATTTACTGTAGAGCAAAGGAAGTTCAAAAGGAAGGAACTATTAAATACTGTTATAGTAAAAATAGTGATTTAAATATAATAATACAAATATACTGTTTTAACATTTATCAGTTACCATAATTCATTAGTTTAGAGATGTGCGTGTGTGTGTGTGTGTGTGTGTGTGTGTGTGTGAAGTTGTACTGTAGAGTGAAGAGAGGAAGTTCAGGAGGAAATTCGGAAGCAGGAAAAGGAAAGCTGAACGTTTAAATAGAAAGCATTGGTGTAAGTAGATCTGTTGGTGGTGAACGCGCGGCTCTCTCTTCATTGAATTGGTCGGCGTGTCTGTTCTTGCGCTCTGTGTCTCTCAGTTTTCTCTCGCTCTAGTCTTAATGGGTCATTTCCAGATATCCATAGGGCTCGTCTCTCCCGCTGCTGACTGTACAGATGAGATACAGTGCGACTGCTGGAGGATGAAGATATAAATGTCTGGTTTAGATGGACTAGCAGGTCAACCAGGTTAGGCTGCTGAGAGCTTGTTTTCTCCTGCAAGAAACCTGATCTGAGCTAGTGGGAGTATTTTTGGGCATTTGCCTTTATTTGTGTGAGATGGAGAAGATAAAATAAGAGAGATATTGAGGGGAACACAGGGAGCAGTGACTCTGACTGGCTGATCAATAGCAAATTTAATAGATTTAGATGGCCATCTAAATATACAGTAATTGTGGATATTTTGATTTATTTCATTTTTTTTATTAGGTCATCAAGTTTCCAAGAGAAGAGCATGTCATTGTACTAATTTCACAATTCATTCTTGACTGTCTTGACGTTACTCGTCAGCTTGTTTAGACAGAGATGTTTTAATAGGGTAGATATAAAATATGACCTTTTAATTTCAAGTTGAATTCACGAATCACTTCAGACGGTCTGATTCATTGCAATTAAAAACTATTCAGAAATGCTTGGCATCTTTTGTACATTTAGTTTGTATATAGCTGTTAATACTTATTTGTAACAGCAAGTCAATATTTTTACATTGTGTGTGTTCAAAAAGTTCAAAAGAACAACATTTATTTAAAATGTAAAGCTTTTTTAATGTATTTATTCTTACCTTTGATCAGTTTAATGATAGTTTTGTCTTACAACACACACACACACACACACACACACACACACACACACACACACACACACACACACACACACAATCAAACGCTTGCTGAGACACAAAACACAGCCTGGCTGCTGTTCAAGCTGACATTAGGAGGAAAAGACTACACATGCTGCTAGAAATAACTAAAACACCTTCGAACAATAGAGGACAGCCAGCAGTAAAGACGTTACACAAGCACACATGAATTATGATTGCACAACATCCTGAAGCCTTGAAGTATATTATTAGAAACCTGCTTTACTATTATTACACTGCATGCTTAGAGAAGATTGAAGAGTGGAAGTGAGTTCTGTCTACTAGTAATGCTCAGATTTTGCATGAACTGATAAAATTGGTTTATGAATGTTGTAAGATGTGCAATTATTCAGTAGACGCATTGCTAAAGTAGTTTCCAGGTCGGTTTTGACCAGCATTACCATTGCATATCACGTCGCCATATGATTTCTGACCAGGAAAATACATGTAGCAAACAATAGGATAAAAATGACAAACTATTTCCATGTTTTCCCCACTAAATGACCTTTTATTAACAGGCTTTCTGTTCACACTTGCAAATAAATAGTTTACAAATACCGTATTGAGGTGTTAACATCGCTGTTTTGAAGCAGTTAAACTTGTGTTAATTTTTTTCAATAATTCAACAGCCAGTTGCAAAAGTGACTCCGAGTGCATGTTGCTAAGGTGTTGCTAGGGTGTTGATGTGTGGTTGCTGTAAGCCCGAACAGTACTACTAGCTTATAAAGAGTTGGCTCACTACAGTTAAAATCTCTAGCTGAGTTAATCCACCTTTATTAATGTCTATGAACAAATATGTATTTAATTTATATTTGTGTGCCTCAGCATTTCTGAGTGAACACCGCTGGTTCGCTCAATATTTTTAAGCGTACTGTCCATCACGTGATATGACGTCATGACGTTACCTGAAAAAATATCCAAGATGGCTACCCTCACGAGCGAACGTGGTATCAAGCATTAAACAACTTAAAGGTAAGTTAACCTAAAACACTTCAAAACTACTCTGCTTGTATTAACATTGTAAGAAAATCATATTTCACGTGATATTTGACTGTTAGACGAGGCTATGTTTAATATATAAGTTGCAAGCGCGCGCATATCTTATGCCCCGAAAGCGCCACCGCGAATATGTTACCGTCAGTCCGTCTGCTAGAAACAGATAATATCTGTAACTTACTGGTAATGTCGCGGCAAGGCAATAATTAACGTTAGTCAATAAAGTCCTCGATAGCCATGTTTGAGTGTGTTGTTACTGTTTGTGTTAACCGCCCTCCAAATGAGCTAGCCTAGTGGCTAAAGTTAGCTGTAACGTTACTCAAAGTTAAGGTTATGGAAATAATAGTTAACGAAATGAATTCTGCTAGTTTTCATTAAACATTTACAAACGTCTTTTCATTACAGGTTGAATCGTTAGAAGTGCACCCCAAATTCAAAGGGACTCAAATGTTAATTTAATCTGTAACATTAACCTATTTTTCACCATTTATTTTATTTGGAGCCTAATTTATTAACATGTAAAGCTGGCCGTACACTATCTCTTGAGCTAATATTTGTGAATAACAAATTTAATATTTAATATTAAGCTAATATTTGTGAATAGTAATCTTGCTTTCTGTTTTTGTGTGCATGTGCAGACCTACATTCATTGTCACCAGAGTTCAACTGTATTGGTAAGTTACATTAACACTTGTACACAACAAATATTGTATCATATGTTGTATCATTAATTTGTAAAGAGGTTGATTGCATAATTTGATTGGTTTCATATTGAATGTTCTATCTGTGCCCACAGGACCAACTTGCTTTGCACTTGGATGGTCATGGCTGTCAATGCAGTTTCAAGAAATCAGCATTTCTTTCCTTTCCTTTTTATATTAAATATTTTAAGATGCTCAGTTCCTGATTATCTTGTTCCAGTTTAATATGTATAGATACATATGTACACACACACACAACCATACACTAAATGAGTTTAACAAGATGTTAGTTAGTTGTAGCTAGAGCAGATGTGTTTAATTGTGCCGTGTAAATGTAGGTTTCCATTCTAACTAAATACTTCACTAGGTAATTTCACTGGTTAACACACTCACAGCTATTGGGTAGGTGGTGAAACTAATATGTGACTTGAGTCACTCAGCGGATCATGGCACATGGTTAGACACCTCTGAGCTAGAACAGAGTTTTAAAAAATCACTGCTGTTGATGCTCTGACATGTTTGTATAAACATTTTAAGACTGAATAAAAGAAGAAAAAAGAACACTTACAGCTGAAGTTATTTATTTTTTGTAGTTATAACTTTCATTAGCTTGTGGGTTATACACAAGAATATTTTTTGAGTTAGTAGATATTTATGTATCATTGGATCAAAATATTATTATTTTGTAATATAATAATATATTATTGTTAAATATGGTAAAACTAAAAATCTTTGAGTATTAAACAATATTTTTAAGCCAGGTTCACTTAAAAAAATTAAAAATTATATTTAAATGTTTAAGTTTGATTAGATTATAACTTTTAAGAAAATCTTACGATTAAAAAATTAAGTTACTTACCTCAAAAGTTGAGTACAATGAACTTATTGGGGTTTACAGTCAGTTGTCCAGACAGTCTTTTAGTGGTTCAAGTTGAAAAAGTCTACCCTTTTATTATTAAGATGTTGTAGGCATATTGCACATTGCTTTTGAAGGCATCGTTTTTTGGCCAGGCTATCATAGAAAGAAATTATAAAACAAGAGAAAACCAACTAAATATTAATAACTGATTATGTTGTAGTCAGTGTATCATTTTGTGATGGTTTAATCGAACTTGTAGAGTCATAAAAACAAAAATCACCAATGGACATCGTTTTTGGCTTCTACTGTAGAAATATTTGTATTTATCCGAAGCTTGACTTTAATTGTTTGGCACTAAAGATGGCAGCCAATCACCGCAGGGAGGATGTCTCTGCCTCTCTTCATGCTTGTTTTGTAATGCCATCATTCTAAAAATAAGTTATTGGCTGTCCGACGATCTATTTGAACCACCAAAAAGGTGAAAGTTCATAGGGTCGCCCATGTGCAACCAGTCAGAAACATGGCTGCCTGAGCTTTGAAGTCTAATTCTCTCTTCTTTTTTTTGGTTCCCGTCTGTTTTTAAACCCACGGTGAATCTGTTTTCAAGGCACAGTTACGGGCTGCGCTGAACTTTAACACAAGGAACAGAGAGCACGAGAGGAAACAGCCGTAACTTTGTGCTTCGGCTGTTGTTGCCTTTTGCTTGTCATCTGTTTAAGCCTGGGCTGAATACATTTGTTCAAACTGAAATAGAGAGTCTGGATTAGTAATGAAAGTGCCTGTTGCCAGAGCAGTTCCTCTGAGATTCTCAATCCATGTAAAAGCTTGTCTGTGTTTGCTGACAGGAGACAGACGATCCTGCTCACTCGATCTCTAAAACAGACTAGCTGTAGTTCCTCAAGGATGTGAGCCGCTGCCTTTAGGCTATACTTTATGATGTCTTCACAGGTGAGGTGTAATTTTTCCAATGGTAAAGCTTCTGTACTAGCTTAAAATGCAGATAGCCAGTGAGACATTTGTAGGTTGATTCTCCTCAGTAAAACAGACTCTGTGGTGCTATTAAACATTGTCCGGTTTGCATGGGCGTCTCAACCATCCTGACACAGTGTTGGTGCAGGACTATCTGTTGGTCTTGCTTTTGTTTTTCCAATTCTGTTTGGTGACTCTAGTGGTGCAGAAAAGAGGAAATTCACATTTAAGTCCAAATTGAGTTTCGACTTCTACCCAGAGCTAATACCTTTTACAGTTGTGTGCAAATGGGAAAGTCTGGATTAGACAGTAAACACTTTAAAGGAGTAGTTCACTTAAAAAAAACTTTTGCTGATAATTTACTCACCCCCATGTCATCCAAGATGTCCATGTCTTTCTTTCTTCAGTCGAAAAGAAATGAAGGTTTTTGATGAAAACATTCCAGGATTTTCTCCATATAATGGACTTCAATGGGGTCCAAACGGTTCAAGGTCCAAAAGACAGTTTCAGTGCAAAGTGCTCAAAGGGCTTTAAACGACACAGACGATGAATAAGGGTCTTATCAAGCAAAACGATTCGCTCATTTAAAAAAGTTTTATAAGCTCAAATGGTCGCCTTGCTCTGATCTGTGATGCGCGTTCATGACTCCTGTTTTAACTCGTTCATCAAAATGAACGAATCTTATTCAGAGTCATTTGGTTCATTCAATGAACGAATCAGAAAAAGATTCGTTAATTTTGATGAACGAGTTTGAACAGGAGAGTCACGAACGTGCGTCAGAGAACAGAACAAGGCGAACATTTGAGCTTTGTTATTTAAACTTTGTTATTTATTTATTAAATGAGCGATCGTTTCGCTTGATAAGACCCTTATTCATCGTCTGGTGTCGTTTAAAGCCCTTTGAACAGTTTGCACTGAAACTCTCTTTTGGACCTTGAACCGTTTGGTTCCCATTGTAGTCCATTCAGATGGAGAAAATCCTGGAATGCTTTCATCAAAAACCTTAATTTCTTTTCGACTGAAGAAAGAAAGACATGGACATCTTGGATGACATGGGGTGAGTAAATTATCAGCAAAAGTTTTTTTTTAAAAGTGAACTACTCCTCTAAGGTTATAACTGAAGTCTGCAGGACACTGGCCCTCCAGGACTGGAACTCAAGAGCCTGTGTCTAAACTAAACAGAAACGACTAGGAATTAGTTCCTCAAAAAGCATCCCTTCTCCTCTCCCTGCCCACTCAGACGCACACAGACTAGTAACATATGACAGAAAAGAGAGAATTGTCTTCACTGAAGAGAAAGGGAGAAAAGAGATTTCCACCTTCCTCTCATTCTCTCTCTTCATATGGACCACAGATGCTAGGACTATGCAAGGGCTTATGGGTAATTTGTGATATCATGATGTCAAAACACATTCATAACATTTGTGTAGTTCGTGTTATAGAGGGCCTCGAAATTCAGAAATTGTTTTATGGTGACTCTCAACCTAGACTTTAAATTAAGTTTGTGGCCTACAGGTTAGTGCATGAAGTTGTCTCTAATCCTTTAGACTCTGGGGTTGTTCGTTTAACAGTCACACTTGGGGTGTTCGGGTTTACTGGACCCAAAGGGCAGGATTCATATTTAAAAAAAAAAAATCAATTTTTTTACTTGTTTTTTATAATATTTTGTCTTTTATTTTTTGGTGTTTTGATAATTTCAAAAATATTTTTTTTTAATTAATATTAATGCAATAATTATTACAATCCCCCCTCCCATTGAATATAATAGAACAAATATTAAAAAAAAAAAAAAAAACATTTAAAGCTGTATTTCATTTTAGAGTCAAGCCTAGGCCTCATAAAAGCAATTTTTGAAATGAGATGGATGCCATCTGGACAAACTGAGCATTTAAAAATGCAAAACATGTATAATCTGAATTTTTTGGTGTGTTTGTATATGAAATTGTGTTTGTGTGTGTGTGGATGTGTCTGTTTTGCACTCTTGATGTTTTATAGATTCACGCCTTCACACGCCTTCGTGGCTGATTTGTAGATTGTACGCACAAAAAAACTCAGTATTTTCACATTTTTGCCAATTTCCCTTTCATTTTCCATGCGGGTCCATTTGGACCCGAAAGTCCTGAGTGTGACTATTTTTTTTACAACCACTTAGACTATTCACATCCTGTCCCCAATTTTTTGGGTGTTCATATACCAAATACCAACAAAGTCACCAAATTTCGGACCATTCCGAGGAAGCTGTGATTTAAACAAATTTTTTATTTGAATTCTTCGGGTCTATTTGGGCCGAGCAGCCCGGGGTTAGAGGTTTGAACAAACTTGGGCACTGGAAAACCCACCTCACAACAACCTAGTCTTTACCGCAGTGTTGACTTTGCCAACCCTGCTTACCTTATTGCTTACAACTGTCTCTCTCTTTCTCCCAAGGTGTAGATCTTATTCATCAGCTGGGCCTTTCCGGTCATCTCAGACATACACTCTTCCGGGACAGCTTACCTCACCTCCCTCGCTTCATCTCTCTCGATCCTGCCCCCTGGTGTTGGGGTTATCCTCGGACGAGATGCCCTCATTGAAGCCCCATCATTGGGCTTGCTCCCGCAGGCGTGGAGGAGGAGTTTTCCATCATAGTGAGTTTGAGCTCCTGGCGAGCGAACAATGCCTTTCTTTTTAGTATGCGTGATGGCAGGGGCAGACTGCAGTTCGGCTTGCAGCTCCTGCCCGGCAAAGTAGTGGTTTACACAGGCGAGAAAGCCTCTGTCTACTTCAAGTACGACATGCAAGATGGACAGTGGCACTCCTTCTCGGTGGGGGTTCGGCCACGCTCCGTATCCCTCTACGCACGCTGCGGGGACGTGCAGTACAGCGAGGAAACACTGACGCGCCCGCAGACGCTGGGCTCCGAAGGCCGCCTCTCCGTGGGAAGGATGGACTCCAGGGCGGTGCAGTTTGAAGGAGCACTGTGCCAGCTGGATATCTACCCCTCTGCCCAAGCTGCGGCACACTACTGCGACTATGTAAAAAAACAGTGCAGACTGTCCGACACCTTCCGATCTCTGTCCGGGAGCGCGGAGTCTCACTCCCCATCCGTTTCACCTTCCCCAAAGTTCCACCGCAGCTCATCCGAATCACACACTCAGAGATTTATCCCAACTCTTGCTGATCACTCCACTATGGCCACCAACTCTATTCCCACAGCACTTTTTGACCAGCTTTCACCCACAAGCTCCGGCACACCTAGACTAATAAAAACATCTCCAAGACACATCAATAACGCGCAGACCCTGGCCTTTACTCCGGAGACTACCACCAGCAACCCAGACAAGAAGCTTGACGGTGAGAATAACACCGAGAATAAGCCCCTTCTTAAGAAGCCAAGAGCAACTCGGGCCACCCCGGACATGATCACCATCATCAAGCAGAGCCGCTTGAAAGAGGCCTTCGGGAATGACGGGAGATCCCACCAATCTAACAAGGAGCTTCTGCAGACCAAGCTTAAAGTGAACAGCACCGTCCTGTATCGTGAAGAGAGCAGCTATAACCTAGTGGATCAATCCGAGGAGCAGGTCACGGAGGGGACGCATGACGCGGAATACTCGGAGGGTTATGGATATGATGACTATGGTTTTGAAGAAGACGAATATTTCTTCGACTATGACGGATTTGCTGGTCCTAAAGGAGAACCGGGTCCTCCAGTAAGTGCTCTCTGATTATCTTTCTCATGCTTTTGAATGACTTCCATCATCTTTAAAGTGCAAAATCAAGTTGCTGCAAGCCAGAGCAAAGCTTAAGAATTTATCCAAATTACAATGCATAAGAGTTCAAGCTAATTTATGGGGTTTTCTTGGGTAGTATAAAAAGGCCTTTTAGAGAGCATGCACTTGGCTGTCTTTCTGCAGGTTGTATTTGATCAGGAGTTGACCGGGCAAGAGAACAAGTAAATAATTTGTCGGTGACAGGTAGTGATTTAGAAGCGAGATGATAGTTTGTTTTTGTCCTCCCGGACTTACAGGTGGTCATAATAGCATGTTTCAAGTTGCCGCCGGTTGCCTGTGCTGCAATTTGACTGATGTGCTAATTTACACCTCTATTTGTAATGGGGTTTGCGTCACCTAGCAACAGGAAAAGATTAATGTAATTCTGCTTTCAAAGTCATGTCAAAATTATCATGTTTACGAGATGAGTGCACACAAATGCCACCACAGTGTCTGTAATCAGTAGTGGGGAAACTCTGTGTTTTCTTTCCGAGCCAGAGGCGTATCATTGATAGACATCGAGATAAACTGTGATGTTGATGGTACCATTCAGTTTGTGTACTGGTGTGGTGATGACCTGGGATAAAACTTGCTACCTATTTAGCCCCTTTCCTCATTTTGGTCAGCATGCAATTGATGATCGCACCACCTGACAAGGCTGCTTTGGCTCATCTTTGTTATTTAGGGAAAGGGAAAAGTAATGGACATTTTCCATAGTGCCAATTTCATTCTGACCAAAATCACTTCCCAAGAGGTTTTTGGGGGTGGTGATGGCGCAGTGGATAAGACGCATGCCTTTGGTGTGAGAGACCCGGGTTCGATTCCACTGTGAGACACCAATGTGTCCCTGAGCAAGACACTTAAGCCCTAGTTACTCCAGAGGCGTGCGACCTCTGACATATATAGCAATTGTAAGTCGCTTTGGATAAAAGCGTCAGCTAAATGAATAAATGTAAACAGAATAATAACAGATTAGGAAATCTGTCAAAAATGATTAGCACGACCTTAGCTCTTGATTTGTCCGGTATGCAATACCAGTACAAAATGATTTGATTTTGTGTGCAAATTAAGTTTAATGTATGCACTCCATTATATATGTGCTGCCACAGAGAATGCTAATGTAGCTTCACTTGATTGGTTAAAGCACTATGTGTTAGCAGTTAGCACTAGCTTAGCTCTTGCATAGCTCTGCTACAAGAATAAGAGTTATCTTTCTCCTTATCCAATCGTTTATCACTGTTAGCTCACAAAGCAGTCTTTTATAGCATGAGGAACAAGACTTTACTCTAAATTTAGCGAAGTACATGAAATAAACTCTCGCTGCAGGGTGGAGCGCAGTATTCATCAAGTGTAGGTCAGTAGGCCACTGTTAACCTCAATCCCAGAATCCCAGAATTTATTCAGTCACGACTCACGCCAATAAACGAACGCTCATATGAGCCAGAAGCGGATTATCTTTTGGAAACGATTATGAAGACGGCCCGAAGCTTCTCTAAAGTAATGTTTTATTCATGTTCAAACAGTTGCTTGCACAATTAAGGCATTTGCATACGTGGTTTGTGTGAGGATATGTGTCTTTGTGGATATTTTTGTTGGCCGTCACCCTAAGTGCTCTCACTTGGCCGAGGGATAATGGTGCATTCCTCTCTGGGAAGAACTGGGGGAGGTAAACTCTCCAGCTGGGACTATCCGAACTCAGCGTTTCATTGCACTTTCCTCTCCTGTTGGAAGTCTAATTATGCCTTGAAGGTACAAATCAGTGAATGAGAGGGATGGATAGCTTCAGTTTGGTTTCTGTAGCACAGCAATCCATTTATTCAAATCTTAGCTCATTTTAATACTTCATCCTGTCATTTATCCAGAGTTCCCTCCATTCCCTCAATGGTTTAGAGGGGGTTTGAGCCCTATATTAGCTAGGGGTGTGCGATCTGACGATTTTATATCAGGATTTACCAGGAAGACGTCCACAAGCGAATTGTAGACATCTTAATCTTTGATCCTCATAATAATGTTAATGTGCTGTTCTGACTGGCCTAATTATTAGAGCCCGACTGATAAAGGATTTTGAAGGATTTTTCCATGAAGCTACATCAAACCATTGTCTATCATCAGTTGCACATGCCTTCTAAAACCTACTATTTAGCAATTCTAAATAAAACGCACAATTGGCGTCATTGGATTTCAGTTTCACACAAAGAGCAGCTAACTTTTATGCACAAGATACGTTTGATACTTTTTCTCTATGTCTAAATGTTCACTCCTCACAAGTCTAACTTACATTTTACAATGCAGGGACTGTAACTAGATATGCTAGTTATTAATACAGCAATCATTACTTTCATTGTGTTCATTGAAAGAAATCATTTTGAAATCATTACTTTCAAAAGTTCATTGTGGTTTCCAAGCTCATTAATGTTAACGTTCAGCGGTCTTCCATTGATGATAGTGGCATTGGCTAGCTTTGTGGTTAGCTAGTCTATGAAGATCTATAATTTAGCAATGGATAATTTAGCAATGGATAACGTCATGCTGCAAATTGTAAAACATACATTTTCAATATAACTGGCCAAGGAGTGATAATGCGTCTCAGGAGAGAACTAACTGGTTGCAGGATGTGTGGCGCGTTATACACGAGTGTTGCCAACAGGGACGGTGTAGAGTGCCCTCTGGTGGACAAACTATACAACACTCCAACACTCATGATATTGAAGCGTGTTTCGTCCGTTTTTATTTTTATTTTTGAAATATTCATTTATCGTCCATTATAAATGCCGATACCTGTAGTTTGGAAAATGCCTAATATCGGCCGATAATATCGGCCTGGCTCTACTAATTATATCATGTGACTCTATCATGTGACTCTTTCATGAGTGGCCACGCATTTGAAATATAATTCAATAGCAGGGCTGTGCGATCAATCAAATTTTAGTTTCGGGTATCGATAATTGGCTTCCAACAATTATGAAAACGTGATAATCAAGATAAAATGATCAAAATGATCAGCGGTGTGTTTTGCCCCTCCTAAAAAGCTCCTAAAATTGAATGTCCAAATCATGTAACGTGAAATGCAGTCTAATGCTTTCTGTGTGCGAAACATGGATGAGCGAAGTACATGGTGGTTGAGGAGAACCAGTTAAATGTAACAAATTAAAATGATACTTGGGGGTTCAGATGTGCCTATATGGTCAAATACACCAAAATATGTCAGAATGTCTGTCTTGACTAGTATTTACATAAAGACAGTCAGTTTTGTCTTAAAGGAGTAGTTCACTTTAAAAAAAAAAACTTTTGCTGATAATTTACTCACCCCCATGTCATCCAAGATGTCCACGTCTTTTCTTTCTTCAGTCGAAAAGAAATGAAGGTTTTTGATGAAAACATTCCAGGATTTTTCTCTCATATAATGGACTTCAATGGGGTCCAAACGGTTCAAGGTCCAAAAGACAGTTTCAGTGCAAACTGTTCAAAGGGCTTTAAACGAAACCAGATGATGAATAAGGGTCTTATCAAGCGAAACGATCGCTCATTTAATAAATAAATAACAAAGTTTAAGTTTTATAAGCTCAAATGCTCGCCTTGCTCTGATCTATGTTACTCTCCTGTTCGAATTCGTTCATCAAAATGTGGTGGATGTGTGGTGTCGTTTAAAGCCCTTTGAACCTTTGCAGAGACCTTGAACCGATTTGGTCCCCATTGAAGTCCATTATATGGAGAAAATTTTAATCAAAAACCTTCATTTCTTTCGACTGAAGAAAGAAAGACATGGACATCTTGGATGACATGGGGGTGAGTAAATGATCAGCAAAAGTGTTTTTTTAAAGTGAACTACTTTAAGTGAGCAAACAGTTGTGAAAGAAATGGGATGTGTGTCATTATATTAGATCCATGCATTCAGTCTTAAAGCCTGAAGCAAATTCCTGCTGTGTCTGTCATTAATGTCCAACAAAAGACAAAGACCAAATCCCTCTCTGCTGAGGACTGAATAACTGCAGGAGTTTGAATATGAATCAATGTAGATTTAATTGAAGCTTTAAAGCTTAAGTCAGGGTTTAATCACTATCTTGACAACTGGTTGTTTATTGTAATAAGTCACAGGCTCGTTCCAATGTGGATATTCTCCAGAGTTCATCTCAAGATTGTGATTTAGGTCATGGAATGTGATTGTTTGTTATGAGATTGTGATATGAAAGTTTGGGAAGATTGCCCACCCCTATTATTGGCTAAAGTTACTTTTTGGGCCAATATTCAAAAGCAAGAACTTTCTATGTCAGGTGATCACGCTGATCATGCTCAGTTTCAGTGCTGACGATGCACTCAAATAATTCGCATTTTTGGTCAAAGTATGGGTTGTTATGATAACACAAATTGTTGTTATTCAGAAATAACAGATTTTTTGCTCTCTTGTAACATTGTGTCGTAAAAGTTGTTTTTTTTTGTTGTATAGCAGTAACCTGTTCAGATCCCTCAACAAACTGACACACACACTAAGAATGTTATATTAATGCTCATAATGCCATCAGCTTTTTCTACATTCAATCGTTCAGAAGTCGACGAGGTGATGGTTGTACTGTTACAGTGAGAGCTAACGGGTTCAACAGTGTTCGGTGATTAAACATGTAGGTTCGGCTCTGTCAGAGTTTCCACAGATCTGGCCTGAGCGCTGCACGGCCACACACACACACACACACACACGCTTCGTCTCCTCTGATAGGCTGTGCTCGACTAACCTCCGCTCCAGATGTTCCCACACACACCTCTGTCAATAAGCAGCCAAAACATAACACACACACGAGGAGGAACCTGTGAGTCTTTGTTTATGTGGGTCTTGAATAATGGTCGTCACAACCAGTCTCGCCTTATGTTTTTACACAAGACTTTATATACAGTATTTATACACACACTTACATTTAATTACTGTATGTCTGTATGTAATTTATACAATGTAATATACTATAATAAAATAAAATAATAATAACTACTAATAATATATATATACGGTATACAATGTAATTTTTATTTATTTCAAGTTTAGGTTCAAAGTTTTATTTGCCATCTGTCAGGCACAAAAGTATTAGTACACACACACACACACACACACACACACATAGGAACTGTACTGCGTCCCCCTTAGAGTCAAGAAACAAAGTGCACCAGTGCTTGTTAGACGATTATACTGAATATCCCCTATTTATCTGAGTTTGCCATTAGCCTCACTCTCACTATAGGAGCTGTTATAAAAGCGTGTTACCGATTGGAGAGTTTTCTTCTCTGCCTGTGTAGCGTTTCCAAACGATGATGCCATATGTCAAAACACTAATTTAAATATATACATCATTTTAAACCTATATACATATAAATATATACATAATTTATATGCAAGTGTATATATATAATATTTAGTAATTAAATAAATACATGTATTTATTATATTGTTATTGTCATTATTTTAAAGCTATATCCCCCAACCCTATTTACTATGGCCCTGTGTTCTGTGTGCTCTCTCGTTCTAGCGGTGTTGGTTGTAAGTAAATGTCTGATGTTGGAGTTTTGCAGGAATAGTGTGTCGGATGTTTGCAGTTTTCACACTTCACCGTCTCGTTGGCTTCATGGCCGTCTTGAGAGTCAGCAGATCCGCAGTTGTTGCAAACACTGAAGTTGATACTTTTACTGTCTCCAACTGTTGGCAAACATCACGACTGTAGCGCTTCACCCGTGGACACACTCACACACTGCTGTTGCTTTCATCTTGCTTTAGTTGAACACACTCTTCTGTTCCGTGTGCTCAACAAACTCGTATTTAACCAGGTAAATCTTGCTCTTATAGCATCACCATATACTTATCCATCAATCCACCCACTCATCCATCCATCCACACACTCATCCATCCATCAATCCACCCATCCATCCACTCATCCACCCATCCATCATCCACTCATCCATCCACACACACATCCATCCATCATCCACTCATCCATCCATCCACTCATCCATCCATCCACTCATCCATCCATCCACTCATCCATCCATCCACTCATCCATCATCCACTTATCCATCCATCCATCCATCCATCCATCCACTCATCATCCACCATCCACTCATCCATCCATCCATCCACTCATCCATCATCCATCCATCAGTCCACCCACCCATCCACACACCTACTCATCCATCCATCAATCCACCCACCCACCCACCCATCCATCAATCGACCACCCACCCATCCATCCATCCATCCATCAATCACCATCCACTCATCATCCATCAATCCATCCATCCATCCACTCATCCATCAATCCATCCATCAATCCATCAATCCACCCACCCACATCCATCCATCATCCATCCACCCATCCACTCATCCATCCATCAATCCACCCACCCATCCATCCATCAGTCCATCCACCCACTCATCCATCCATCAATCCATCCATCCATCCATCCACTCATCCACTCATCCATCCACCCATACACCTATCCACCCACCCATCCATCCACCCATCCATCCATCCATCACATCCACCCACCATCCATCCATCCACCCACCCACCCATCCATCCATCCATCCATCCATCAATCCACCCATCCACTCATCCATCCATCAATCCACCCACCCATCCACTCATCCATCAATCCATCCATCAATCCATCCATCCACCCACCCACTCATCCATCCACCCACCCACCTCATCCATCCATCAGTCCATCCACCCACTCATCCATCCATCAGTCCATCCGCCACTCATCCATCCATCCACTCACCCACTCATTCATCCACCCATAACACCTATCCACCCGCCCATCCATCCACCCACTCATCCATCCATCAGTCCATCCACCCACTCATCCATCCATCCATCCACCCACTCATCCATCCATCCACTCACCCACTCATCCATCCATCAGTCTATCCACCCACTCATCCATCCATCAGTCCATCCATCCACCCACTCATCCATCAATCCACTCACCCACTCATCCATCCATCAGTCCATCCACCCACTCATCCATCCATCCATCATCACCCACTCATCCATCCACCCATACACCTATCCACCTGCCCATCCATCCACCAGCCCACCCACACCCCCACCCCACCCACCCAATTGCTGTTCTTTTGAACTTTCTATTCATCAAAGAATCCTGAATGATAAAATGTTTCACAGTTTCCACAAGAATCTGAAGCTGCACATCAAATAAACGCAGCATTGGCGAGACTTCTTTCAAAAACATTAAAAATGTGAACTATTCCAAACTGTGTATATATACGCACAGTACCTGTCAAAAGTTTGGAAACATTAACATTTTTTCATGTTTTTGAGAGAAATCTCTTCTGCTCACCACTTATATATAATTAATAATTTTATTTATGTATTTGGAACTTGATGGATTTAAAGCAAATAAAAGCGCTGATCCTCACTTGTTTTGGACGTGTCCTGCTCTGTGTTGAATATTTCTCCATGTTTTCAGACTGTATGATCTGTCATCTCAGATCTCTAACCACGAAGCCACTCATCACTCCATAATCCCTCCATAAATCGCATCGTTGGCATATTCATAAATCTGTGTGTGAGCTTTGATTCGTGGAGCTGAAGGGTTTCCGAACAGGCGGTTCCACTTACACTCGTTCTTGTGATGTAAAGAATCAGTTGTTCATGAATTGATCTGTCTCTCTGCTCATCTGTGTCTCCGCAGGGTCCCGCCGGCCCCCCGGTCTCCCCGGACCGCCTGGGAAGAGAGGACCGCGGTGACGTTATAGCAGATCAATGTTTGCTTACGGGTTCATGCTACCTCTGGTTTTTTACTTTATGAAAACATTTAAGATGAAATTGTATTTTGTATCTTGAGTGTCTCCCAGGAACGAACACGCCACAATATTCCTCATTATAATAATTAATGCGCAGAATAAAGGGGCGGGGCCTGGTTGAGTTAGTTAGTAGTGTGTTAAACTGGCGGTTATGGAAAGGGGCGGTACATTTCCCAAACACACTGAACATGATTGAATGTTATTATTTTCCCATATTCTCCATTGTTGCGGCTCCTCTCTCCAGGAGTGTTTCCCGTGTCCGCCGTAACTCGCTGCTTCAGCATTAAAGTATAATACATCGGTGAAGAAATCAACTCGCTAGTAAGTTGATATTAGTAAGATTCATATTTGACTAACGATGCTTTCGGGAAAACACACCCGTTTACTTCCTGTCTCTATAAAGCCCCTCCTCCTGAAAGCACACTGTGCTCTGATTGGTCGGCTGGATCTGTGTGTTGTAATTGGTCGAACGCTTTGAGTATGTTTGGGAAAGTCCCGCCCTTTCCGTAACCGCCAGTTTAAAACACTACTAACTAAATCAACCAGGCCTCGCCCCTTTATTCTGCGCATTAATTATTATAATGAGGAATATTGTGCCGTGTTCGTTCCGGAAGAAACTTAATATACAAAGGAGGCGTTTCAGGAGTTCAGAAACACTGATGCTGATATAGAGGAGAACTGTCATGCTCATCACACACTAAAAGCAAAAAATGTGCTTCTTGTGTGACTCGAGAAGTGTGTTTAAAGAGAAACATAATATTAAACCATGCTTTAAACTTGCTCCTTCAGTACACACACACACACACACATGGCTGCTTCAGGGATGTAATGCAGTGATTGATGGTTTATTCTCATTCCTGATCATCTGAGACGTGCGCTGAGACTCAACACTAACTCAATAGATGTGCAGAAGCAGTCGAATTACTTCCGTCATCCTCTACTCACTCACTGACTTCTTCCATGAGACACAAAAGGAGATTTTTCTTAAAGGAGAAGTTCACTTTTGAAAACTTTTTTTTCCAAAAGTGACTCTCCTGTTCAAACTCGTTCATCAAAATGAACAAATCTTTTTCGAGTCAATTCGTTCGTTTCGTTCATTGAATCACAGAACAGAGCAAGGCGAGCATTTGAGCTTATAAAACTTAAACTTTGTTATTTTATTTATTAAATGAACGATCGTTTCGCTTGATAAGACCCTTATTCATCGTCTGGAGTCGTTTAAAGCCCTTTGAACAGTTTGCACTGAAACTGTCTTTTGAACCTTGAACCGTTTGGTTCCCATTGAAGTCCATTATATGGAGAAAATCCTGGAATGTTTTCATCAAAAACCTTCATTTCTTTTCGACTGAAGAAAGAAAGACATGGACATCTTGGATGACACCCTAACCCTAAACCTAACCCTAACTCCTTTAATTTGAATTAAACCCAATCATTCTGATCACACACAATGCTGCGATGCCATTGGTCCACTGGTCACCCAATCACAGGCTCTGCTGAGGTACATCCAGACGTGTTTAATTACTGGTTTGATATTGATAAGTGTGTGACTGTGTTTCTGTGTGCCAGGGTCCGTCTGGTCCTCACGGGAGCCCCGGGCCGCCGGGTTTACCTGGTCTGAAGGTAAGTCTCCGTTTTCAGGCTCATCACACACTCTCTTCCCGACACACTGATGGGTTTGAGGGATTTCTGTGTTACGATAACATCCTGCGGCCGGATTGTTTCGTTACAGCGGATTGGACGTTCGCGAGACGCTCCTTCACTGCCATTCTTCCTGTTCAAACTCGCCACCTTTCAAAGCTTGAATAGTTTTTCTTTCTGTAGTGTGTGTGTGTGTGTGTGTGTGTGTGTGTGTGTGTGTGACGTGGAGGATTTGGACAACACTGGAAAGAGCCGTTGGGGAGACACTGACAGATTGATCTGCTGAAAGATGAGAGGAAAATGTGTATATAGCCATGATATTAAGAGCCTGTTAAATGAAGGTGTGTGTGTGAGAGAGTGTGTGTGTGCGTGTGTATACTTTAGTTACATTTTTGGAATTTTGCAGTTTTTGCTTTTTAATAACATTTCTAAATAGTTTTCATGTGTTTTTATTTGTATTTATTAATATTTAGCAAAAAACAATTAGCTTTAATTTTCAGTTTTCATTTTAATTTGTTTTAATATTTTTATTTCAGGTTTACTTTTATTTTATTATTTCTGGTTAGTAGTTTTGATGCTTTTATCCAGTTGCCAATTTTAATGAAATTATATTTATTATTTTAAACTAATATTCATCTTTATTTAAATTAGCTGTGACTAGTGTTAGATGTAGTCGTCGGTACACACACTGATGTTGTAGTTGTAGTCGTTGATACACACACTGATGTTGTAGTCGTTGATACACACACTGACTGTAAGTGAGAGTAATGGGGACAGATCTGTTCTGATGGATGAAAGGTTGCGGGTTCGAACCCTCAGGGTTCAGTCCGTAATATTACCGTGATGAAGATAATAAACTCACTGTAGGAGATTCCAGCAGGACTGAACCTGTGCGTCGAGACGTGAAAGTCGAGGGGAAAAAGTGTGTGTTTGTGTGTGTGTGTCCTGAAAGGTGATTGACCTGTTCAGTTTTTCCAGCAGTGGGAAAAAGGTCCAACAGGTTGTGTGTCGGTGTGAATCTTCAACACTGATTGATGATTTCCATGTGAAACATATTGAAAAATATAACAAAATATACCTTCAATTTAATCAGAGCTCGGCTACAGTAATCAGAAGAGGATCGATGTGTTCAGTGGATGTGGATGTAGTGTTTGGTCAGATGACCCAGTCTGTTGTTATTGGTCTACTCTGCTCTGATTGGTCTACTCTGCTCTTATTGGTCAGATGACCCAGTCTGTTGTGTATGGTCAGAAACCAAACGCTCATTATCATTATACATACACTATCAGTCAAAAGTTTAAGGTCAGTAAGTATTTTTTATGTTTTTAAAAGAAGTCTCTTCTGCTCACCAAGGCTGCAATTTTTTGATAAAAATACACAAAAAACACAGTAATATTGTGAAATATTATGACAATTTAAAATGACTTTTTTATGTTAATATATATTAAAATGTAATTTATTCCTCTGGAAAAAAGCTGATTTTTCAGCATCATTACTCCAGTCTTCAGTGTCACATGATCCTTCACAAATCACTCTAATATGATGATTTTATGCTCCAAAAACATGTATTATTATTATCCATGTTGAAAACAGTTTTTTACATTTTTATTTCAGGATTCTTTGATGAATAGAAAGTTCAAAAGAACAGCTTTTATTTGAATTAGAATCTTTTCTAACATTATAAACTGTCCTTTACTGTGACTTTTGATCAATGTAACTTATCTTATCCTTGATGAATAGAAGTATTGATTTCTTATTCATTTCCCCCAAAATAAAATACAAATTCTTACTGACCCAAAACTTTTTAAAGGGTGTTATAATGTAACAAAAGCTTTCCATTTCAGATAAAAGCTGTTCTTTTGAACTTTCTATTCATCAAAGAATCCTGAAATAAAAATGTAAAAAACTGTTTTCAACATGGATAATAATCATACATGTTTTTGGAGCATAATATCATCATATTAGAGTGATTTGTGAAGGATCATGTGACACTGAAGACTGGAGTAATGATGCTGAAAATTCAGCTTTTTTTCAGAGGAATAAAGTACATTTTAATATATATTAACATAAAAAAGTCATTTTAAATTGTCAGAATATTTCACAATATTACTGTGTTTTTTGTGTATTTTTTATCAAAAAATTGCAGCCTTGGTGAGCAGAAGAACTTCTTTTAAAAACATAAAAAATCTTACCAATCTTAAACTTTTGACCGGTAGTGTATATACACATACACACAAGCTGTGACACAAGCTGTTAATCTTGTAAAAAAAAATCAATTTTGGCTAGTAGAAGTTTTAAATTTCAAAAAGTTCTGAACTCTAAAAGTTCTGAATTTCAAAAAAGCATAATAGGGGCGCTTTAAACTTGCAAATGCGCTGATGATCTGATTTTCCCATCAAGCTTTAGGACAAAGTGTTCATGTGTCTGTCCTTCAGAGATGGCCTGAGTGGGCAGAGGGGTCATCCACTGCAGATAACCCCACCGGGGCCAAACTGAGCTCGATGCTGGAAACTGTGAAGCGTCCCGGTTTAGCCCACAGATTAGTCATACGCATCCGCTGGATTCCAGAGAAACAAGCCGGAGCTGTTGTGCTTTGTCCTCTGTATCCCTCTTTAAGACTTCAGGGATGAAGTCTCGAGAGAACTGAGATGCGCTTCACAGGTTTGAGAGGTTTGGCTGTAGCTTGTTCTCCGTGAATGCAGTTCATCTGCTCTGTTGATGTTCCTCAGCAGGATTTGCTTTAGTAACGGTGTGTTTGGCGGGCGTCAGATCTGCGCTGTCTCGTGTTGATTGGCAGCGATTGTGTTTCCATCAGTGGATGAACTGAGGAATAAAGCTCTTATTCAGGCCTGAAAGGGTTCGGAGTGGTTTGATTGACGTGCTAAGTTTAAAGCGTTTTCTTCCAGTGACTCCTATTGGATTTAAATGTAATTAAAATGTCATTTGTTGGACAAAAAGCACAAGATTGTACAGTTGCTTGAATCCTCCAAATCAGAATGAATGAACTATGATGTGGTTGAATTATTGATCATTGGATGTTTGGATTGATAATGTGGTCATTTCTGATCATCTGTAATCAGCTAATCTACATTATGATGAGGTTTAGTGTGTTTACACACACATTGGAAGGAGATTTTTCCCTTAAATCCGCTGTTAGCACCGGCTTTAATCTCATGATTTGCATCTATCTTCATGAACTTTAGGAATGTTTTTGAGCTTGCTTTGACTTTGACGGCTCGTTTTATGGGATATACTTGGGTTATACTTTACTTTAACTAACAATGAAAAGTACTTCTAAAACATTTCTATTCTTAATGTTAATTTAGGCATTTACTAACACATTAAAATCAAAGGTTGAATCTGCTGTGAAATATTATTTACTAACAACAATGAACAGTTGTATTAAACTTAACAAAGTAAATATGTATTGCTCATTGGTATCTAATGGGACTTTATTATAAAGTGTTACTGATATATGAGCTCAAACTGAGTTAACACTTTGTTCATGTCCCAGGGTGCCAAAGGAGATCCAGGACTGTCCCCAGGTCAGGCGCCGAAGGGTGATCCGGTAAATAGCACACAAATACAAACTAGTACAACGTCTCTCGGTGTACAGCAATCGCATCATCCGAATTTCCTGGCCTTTAAAGGGACAGTTCACCCAAAAATAAAAATGTCTTCTTCCATGCAGCACAGAACAAAAAGCAAAACAGAATTTCAAAAGAGTGTTCATTTCATTAATGGAATCTATGATGAAAAATGTTCGTTGACGACCTTTATTTCCATGACTAAGACGAGACGACATTCGATGTCTTTAAATGATAACAGTCACTACTGTATATCAACATGCAATAAATCTAAACATGAATCTGGACTATATTTGCGATAGTTGTTGCTGAATAAATGTACTTGCGTAACCTCTGTGTACAATATAAAGTTGTATAATTCTTCTGTTTTGATTGAAAAAACATGAATGTAATTTTGAATTATTAGATTTCACTGTTTTATTATTTGAGAGAATTTTCTTGTTTTACCAGTATATGAAAATGAGCCTAGAATAAACCAGTAAAATAAACCCTGCGCATCGAGTTCGACCATCTCCAGATTTGTGCTTATAGGTGAAAGTGCAATAATTTGAATGAAATGTAAAAATAATTGATTATGAGCAAAATAATAAGGATTATCAATTTAACCATTTTCATTGGCTAAAACTAGACTAAAATGCTAAGACATTTAGTCAACTAAAACTTGACCAAACAAAAATTGTAACGTTTCCATGGTCCGTTTTCTGAGCCTAAATGTAGTTTATTTCATCAACAAAGCAATAACTTGGAAAATCCTTGGAAAAGGTAACATGTACATGAACTCAAAGCAGTGGACTACAGCTAGACCAGCACACGTGGCCAGATCAGGGCACAACTACTAATGAGCTACACCTGAGTGTGGTCAAACCAATAAACCAATGAGACACAAGTGAAAACAGAAGCACATGGCAAACCGTGGGGATCACATGACACATGAAAACAAAGAGCCCAACCCAACACCAGGCTTACAAAAACAGAACAAGGCTTCAATTGAAAAGAGCAGTTGTGCTCCAGGTTTGACGCTCGTGTGACGGAGAACAACACTAAGTGTCCTCTCTTTTATTATTTCAGGGTGAGAGAGGACGGCCAGGTCCACAGGGTCCTCGAGGTGACTCCGGTCTGAAGGTAAGCGTGAGATCCTTCACAGCGTTCGTACAGTCTCTCTCTCTGGCGGCGGCTCGGGTTACGGACAGGAATAAAGACCCTGTGTGGTGTTTCGAAGGTCTGTTCACACTTCCCGAGACGTAGCCCCTTTAGAACCTGAGATCCCCCAAAGGTCAAGGGTCGTCTTTTAGAGGAAAGGCCCTCTGCAGGGGGACTCGCTCCTGATGAGACGAACAGTCGCATGTTGCTTCTTCAAAGGCAAAACTGGTGCAAGTTTCAGCTCACCTATCTCTGCTAGAGGATATGTTTATGTCATATTTAAGGTTTATGACTTGTGTCATGAGGAAGATGTCATGAGGTAGCTCTTGTTTGGGTTTATGAGGTGAAGAGAACCAAAGGTTGTAAAGTCCTTGTAAAGTCCTTTCAGTCATGACTTAAACGTTGTTGGCCGGAGCTCATTCTTTGGCTAACAGTGGCCCAGTGTGATTGGATTTTCACTTGCAATCCCAAGAGCGCCTTTGAGACTGTGTGGATCAACTCTTAGAAAATGGGCGTTCTCCGAGAGGTGTTTTCTTTGGAAATGAAGCCCGTTTAGACATAGCTTTTTTCATTTGGTTGGTTTTTTTGAACGGTCAGGTCAGCAACCTTGGAAGTAATAAAAAGCAGATCTGTACGGTTAGGTTAGTGGGTGCTGGACTGAATCATCTGACATGAAACCAGAACCATCGACAGTGGACATGACAGATCTCAGCCGTTACTCACTATGAAGTGCGCACAGAAAGATGCGTCTGATCCCCAGTTCTGTTCTCTTCGGTGGCGTGTTGCACTTGAACAATCAGATACACATGGTTTTATTTGAAAATATCCATTTTGGCAAGTATTCACAGATGGTCCTCACTGCAGAACATGAAATCCAGAGGGAGGAGTCGGATTTAGATCCAACTCCACCCACCTTACATATATCTAAACCTACCCAGCTTCACCCCCTGACCCCTAAACCCACCCAGCTCCACCCCCTGATCCCTAATCCCACCCCTAAACCTACCCAGCTCCACCCCTGATCCCTAATCCCACCCCTAAGCCTACCCAGCTCCACCCCCTGACCACTAAACCCACCCTAAACCTACCCAGCTCTGCCCCTGATCCCTAACCCCACCCCCAAACCTACCCAGCTCCACCCCCTGACCCCTAATCCCACCCCTAAACCTACCCAGCTCTGCCCCCTGATCCTTAACCCCACCCCTAAACCTACCCAGCTCCACCCCCTGACCCCTAAACCCACCCTAAACCTACCCAGCTCCACCCCTGATCCCTAATCCCACCCCTGAAGCCTACCCAGCTCCACCCCCTGACCCCTAAACCCAACACTAAACCTACCCAGCTCCACCCCCTGATCCCTAACCCCACCCCTAAACCTACCCAGCTCCACCCCCTGATCCCTAATCCCACCCCTAAACCTACCCAGCTCTGCCCCCTGATCCCTAACCCCACCCCTAAACCTACCCAGCTCCACCCCCTGACCCCTAAACCCACCCCTAAACCTACCCAGCTCCACCCCTGATCCCTAAACCCACCCCTAAACCTACCCAGCTCCACCCCCTGATCCCTAAACCCACCCTAAACCTACATAGCTCCACCCCTGACCCCTTAACCCAACACTAAACTTACCCAGCTCCACCCCCTGACCCCTAAACCCACCCCTAAACCTACCCAGCTCCACCCCCTGATCCCTAAACCCACCCCTAAACCTACCCAGCTCCACCCCTCAGATCTGGATCCAACTCCGCCCCCTGGATCTTGTGTACTGCAATGAGGTGCTACTCAGTAATGATGCACAAAAATGGCTGGTTTTGTCTTAAGTGAACGTAAACATTTGGGGGTAAACATCTGATGTGTAACATTATATCTGTGCATTTGTTCTTAAAGTGACGACAGACTAATAAATGTTAATCAAACAATGAAAGTCAAAGAGGGAATCCGGCTCTATTCTTGCCTAAATAACTTTTGTAGCCTTAATAATAATCCGTTTATTTGTAATTAATACACTAACGACTATGGAGATTATTTTTATATTTAATTATTCATTTCTTACTGCTTGTGTATTTCTAATATTGTATTTGCATGTGTGTTTTTATTTGTAATAACAAAGATAAAATAACAAAAAGAGCTGTAGTATTGTGATTATTAGCGAGCCCTAGCGTCTAACAGTGATGGACTGCTGGGAAATGTCATCAATGGCTGGGAAGCATTGTGCTGCAAACTTAAGCGTTGGTGAACTTAAGCGATCCGTTTAAATGCTGTTTTATTGGTCATTAGTAAGTAGAGCACTCTGCTTTTGCAGTAAAATCTTTAAATAGTTAAAGCAGGAATAGTCCTACAGGTGGCAATCACGTCGACCTCTGGTCATCATTGTCTTCTCAGGTGCAATGCACAAAGCCTGGAATTTTCCAAATGTAGAGGATTGCACCACACTTAAACCTCTCCGCTCGGTCCGAACACAGCGCCACCTGCTGGCAAACAGCCGCCGGCACCTCTATCAAATCAGGCATCTAAATATCAAAGTATTAGCCTTTATGATTGCATTGCGCTGGCACAGATTGGTTCCCGCACTCGAGAGCAGGCTGGAAATGTGTGCAGGTGAGGAGCTCTGACCTCCCCTCCCCGTCTCACTGTCGTGACTTGTCTCTCTTTCATGGGCTCGAGCTCGAGCTGTCAGACCGGGAAAGCTTTAAAGGGTTTTGACAGTTTTGAGGAAATTCTTAAGGGCTATTAGTCTTATCTGAGGCCACTGGGACTTTAGGCAACACAATCCCAGAAATGCGGAAAAGATAACACGTCGAGAACGACTCTTACTTGTTCTTACGGTTGTAGGGATATGGGAAAATTCTTTGCTTTGTGTTCTTACCGTTGTTCTGTAAAAGAGTTGAGTTATAATCTCTTTTCCTTTTTTCACCTGCAGGGTCCCAAAGGCTATCCAGGACCAGCCGGTCTGCCCGGAGAACAGGTGAGCGGATGAGACGTGTCATCTCAGGTGGATCTCGGCCTTTTGTGAGGTCTTCACAAACACTTTTTGCTGTTTCAGTCATTGTCTGTATGTTTAGCTAGTGGTGTTTACTAAGTCACACTAAAATAGCTTTATTGCCATGCTGTCGTACTATTTTAGCCATCAGATCCTAGTTTAGTGGTCAAATGTCAAATGTTTATGTATTTTTTTCAATATCTTTCATATTTTCTTTAATAAATGGAGCTGACATTCAGTTTCAAACATCCTGTAGTTGAATGCAAGATTTTAGCATTGTATTTGGCCTTTTGTCTATCAGCCCTCCTGCCGCACATATTTTGCCGGCACAATCAGGTTTGATCCTCTCTCCGTCCCTCCCTGCGTGTTTGACATGGCATTAAACAGATCTGTGAGTTGTACCTTTTGTACCTCCTCAATAACCGAGTCCGGAAGGTTTGGAACTCAATACATGGAGACTTTCATTCAGTCACAAAGCGCAGTCTTTATATGCAGTCACCTGATGCAAAGATGATCCGCGCAGGAGTCGCGCAGCTGAGAGGAGCCGCCGTCTGGACTTCAGCCAGGGTCAGGCCGCGAGAGCCGGTCCGGCCCGTGGATGCTTTGAGAGAGCGATGCCACGGGGAACAATAGTGTCTCTATTCGCCCGCTGGCAGCCGTTCTCATCTCTCATTCACGTTTTTCTTTCCTTTCTCCTCAGGGTTTGCCAGGATTGCCAGGCGTATCTGGGGCGGCAGGTTACCCTGGCAGGCAGGTGCAGTGACCGATATCCACTAAAAAAAGTCTTACTGATTCTGTGTCACTACTGCTTTACATTTGATCCTTAATTTAAAATGAATGCCAGACAGTTGTTCAGAATGGACCACAGTATACTGTGCATTGCCAAGTAGTTCTAGAAGTAGTATGTGAAACAGAATGATAGACATTTTAAAAGGTAGTATACTACATTGATGTTAATGGCCTCACTACATTGCATACATAATTCAGACAGTGGCATCCAGTTATCATATTAAAAATGTTTTGGTTTTTACAAGTTCATGTCAAAGTTTCCCAAACCTTGACATTGAGTCCAATATCAATATCATCATATGCACAAAAATTAAAAAATATATATTTTTGATTCTGTAACTTCTTCTTGATCCTAGATTTGAAAAATATTTAACTTAATTCTTGTTAGTAGATTTTTTTTTATTGTGACATAGGTGGCGTGGCTTATTAAAAAATTTAAAATATCTTGTCCAGTAGGTGGCAGTGTCCCGTAACTGCTCCAGTACCCTCTGGGTATGGTGGTGAGGACATGCACCAAATTTTGTTCCAATAGGCCAAAGAGTTTAAAAGATATGGCCTTTTGTCCTGTTCCTTGCCATCGAATCGAATCCTCTATGGCCTGTTTACACCTGTATTAAGACGAGTTTTGGTTGATCGGATCACGAGTGGACGAGGGAGACACTTTCCCATTTACACCTGGTGTTTAATCTGTAGCTTTTGTCCACATTCAACCACTTTTGTCCTGACTTCTTTCAGGGAGGGTATTGTGTATGTATTGGCTTTTTCAGATCTTTCAATGTAATGGATGAAATTAGCTTGTGCAGTTTATATATGAATGTGCCCGGAGACGAAGGAAAAACACACAGAGAGCATCAGCTTTAGTTTCTGCTCTGATAGCCGCCAGATATCACGCCGAACGCTGTGAGTGTGTGTTAGAAGTCAGGAATAGACAGGGAACATTGTGCTTGGCACATTTTTCATCTTCAAACCAAACTTAGGTCTCAAAGTTTAAATCCGTATGGCTAGTGCATTTCCCAGAATGTTAGGTCAGTAAGCGGAAAGTAGGTGTTTTTTTGTGGCTGTTTGAACACATTCGGCCACACGAGCGCTTACACTACGAAAGCAATCTGATCGAATGTGTTTCCGAGTACCTCTGGAAGAGGTCGAAAGTGGACAAGCTCAAAACATTTTAGACCTAGTCTTAGAGTTTTAGACCTAGCTCAAAACATTTTATACCTAGTTAACACCTGTATTTAGCTTCGTCCACTTGTGATATGATCGACCACAATGCATCTTAATGCCAGCTAAATTTGCTCATAGCTGAGGTAGAGATTTTAGGCTTATAGCTTATTAAAAATTCGAAATGTCTTGTCCAGTAGGTGGCGCTGTCCCTAAACTTCTCCAGTACCATCAGGGTATGGTGGCGATGACATGCACCAAATTTCGTTCCAATCTGGCCAAGTGTTTTAAAGATACGGCCTTCTGTCCTGTTCCTTGCCATCAAATTGAATTATATTTTGGAATATTCACTTTGATGCTTAATTTAAAATAAATTTCAGGCAACTGTTCAAAACTGTGTGAAACAATACATAATACACAATGATAAACATTTTAAGGCAAGACACCACAGGTGAATAGAGTCAAAAATTAAAAGATATCACTACATACTTCTCAAATTGATTAATCAAAGAACACAAAACAATTGTTTTGTATTAGTTTTCTGAAATTTGATGTTTAAATATGTATAAATATTATGAATAAGTTATGTATAAATATACATATTTCTGTTTCTGGAAATGTACAGCATGCAAAAGTTTGCATACATTTCCAGAACAGTAATATGAACATTGGATAAAGCCAGTGTTCATTTTCTTGACATATTAAAGTTTCATGATGTCTGATGTGTGTATATGTCTGATATGTTAATGTGTGTAACATTAAAGTCTCTTGTCTCTCAGGGTTTGGGAGGACCAGAGGGAAACCCAGGACCTAAAGGTGTTAATGTACGTACAGCTGTTGTCTCATGCTTTCCTGTTACATTCACTCTTACATTATCCCAGGGTGAGCCATAGGACCAGATAACAGAAAGAGAGAGAGAGATAAATCGAAGAATCGAGAGATCACATCCTTTTAAATAGTTTTTACTGCTTTGACACGTGGGACAAAACCCACAACTTTTTCCTGCCATTCCTTCTGAAAATGACCATCAGAACGACTGTAACGCATCAATGACCATAACACAAAACTAAAAATAGATTCTAATAGATATTAAATACTCCTCTTTTATAATGTTTCACAAAGTCCCTGCTAAACATTCATAAAATCTGGCTAAATTAAAGTACAAAAATTAAACATTTCACATGCTGTGACTTTAATTAGGCAACACAACTGGTGAGTTTTAAAGTTTTTTTATGATTTCATGATTTTTTAGATAGTATCCCACAAAATAAGAAATTCATTTTAGTAGCAGCAACATGATGCATAAATACAATGCTGCTGCATTAAATGCAGATATATCTTTGTCAACATCAGATTTTCATCAATAGATGGAGCTGAAAATCAGTTTTAAACATCCTGAAGTTCAATGCCAGATTTTTCAATATTTATAATACATATTTAAAATGTTTTTTTTTTTGGATCTGAAGTTGCTGTACAAAAATCTAACTTGAAGTTGCTCTGAGTTTAATAAGTCAATTTAAGTAAATCCTGTTAGTAGCAGCAACACAATCAAATCAATCAACCAATCAATCAAAAAATAAATAAAATGGGTGCTGCATTTGATACATATTCAAAATATATACTTTTATGGTCAGCAACTATTAGATTTTCATCAATAGATGGAGCTAAAAGTCAGTGTAAAACAAAACATCCTGTAGTTGTACAATATTTATCATAAATATGTGAAATGTTTTGTATCTGATGTTGCTGTTGACCCATTCTAAGTGATTAAGGGAAGAAAACGTGTTGTTGCATGCTGAATCCATCTGAACATGTAGAACAGATTCTCATCTCAAACAATCCTCTGATATAAGAGCCTTATTTCTGCAGTCCTCTCGCCTGTTTTGTGCCAGTCCTCAAGAATCAGTGAGCTGTATGAAGTCGTAAATGAGACTGCTGCATCTCAGAGATTGTGCATGTTTCAGAAACCCGATTGCTTTCAACATCTGGCATTGTGCCTCGGCACAGGAATGTGCACAGACAGGAGGAGGGCCGTTTCTTTCATCTTTGACTGATAGTACATGTGATCTCACTTAACAAGACAGAAGAACTGTACATCTAGCGATTCGTCCAACTACAGCAAACAAAAATACCAGCCAATCTCTCACTCACCGCTGTGAAGGATTTGTGTCCAGTGCATGTGGAAGAGATGAAATCACACCTGATGCTGACATCATATTGCTCTTGTTTTATTGATGTGTGTAAGCTGATTTATGTGTACATTAGTTGTAAATTACTTTAACAGCAATATACAGTTTTATAAGGTGACATATAAAGTGAGGATGATAATTGAAAGCTGGATCTTGTGGTTCAGTGTGTCCACTGTGTGTGTGCGCTGTGTGCGTATATTTTTAAGTCAATGTGGCCAAATGTCTCAATTGAACAAAACTTGTAAGTAGATTTATTTGCTCAAAATATAGGCGAAGATTTTTGGCTCATGTCTTAATTAAAAATTCAAAATGTCTTGTCCAGTAGGTGGCGCTGTCCCTAAACTGCTCCAGTACCATCAGGGTATGGTGGCGATGACATGCACCAAATTTCGTTCCAATCTGCCAAAGTGTTTTAAAGATACGGCCTTCTGTCCTGATCCTTGCCGTCATGCATTATATGCAATTGGGCTTTTAACAACTTATGCTCAACATAGTATCAGGATTATGTGACCACAATTTGGGGAGTATTTGATAAAAGATGTAGGAGGAGTTTGAAAAATGTCAACCTGCAGTTTTGATCAATTGAAGATGTTTGTGTTTTCTGTATCAGGGATTCATCGGACCTCCAGGAGTTGCAGGACCGCCAGGACTGGAGGGAGAGAGAGTGAGTTTAAAAGCACAATTATACACAATCATACAGGTAACATTGGCGAATACTATAGATCGAATCACAGTACAGTAGTGCACTTACACTGGGTATTTAGTTGGCCAGCATGCAGGAATGTGAATAAACTGATTAAGTATTTAATTAGCTATTAAACAATACATTTTAACATGAGACAGGTGAGGTCACCCACCAGGCCTGTCTCTAGTCAATTTCTCTTGGATTTGTCTTTAGCTATCATGTTGTACATCTACCAGAACATTTTTACTGATTCATTTGTACGCTTACACTTGCCCCAAATCATGCTTCACTCGTTTCACGAACTGATGGACGTGGTTTATATCTCACAGTATTTCCTTATTTCAGCATAATGCTGCTAATGTTTTGTCCGGACATGTTAACCTGACAAACACACACGAGATGTTTGGGGCTGAACGTTATCAAATCTGCCATCATTCTGGGATTTACAACTACTCTCAACACAGACGCAAATTCCCAAAAGAATGACGTGATCCTGAAAACAAACGAAACACCCGCGCTCAGACTGACAACACCCCCGGCTCAGAGTGATCGATGTGTGTCAGATCAGATTTGTTTGTAAGTGTGATCATCTCGATGTGTTCCAGGGAGTTCCGGGTCCGGTGGGAATCAAGGGTCCCAAAGGAAGACAGGTAAACTCTCCCTTCCTTTATAAGCTGTAGTCATGGGTTGACATGCAAATGAACGATGCATACATTAAAACAGATTACTGATGGGTAAAGAAACGAAGAATCTGTTCTTCTCATCTGCTGTCCAGCTGTGAAGCCAATGGCATTATGCAGTTGGAAGTTGTTATGCATGTATAAAAGTCTGCATTAGTTGCTTTAATTCGTGAAGGAATTGAGAAGGTTATTCTAATTAATGTGTTTGTGGGAAACACTTTCTGTCTCTAAAGAAAAAACTATAGAAATGCCACAGAATCTGCTATTCATTGGACAATAGCAGAAAATAATCTACGATAATTGTCCCATCATTCTGTTTTTGTGACTTTAGAATAAATATTATGTGAATATTACAAATATTTAATATTTCACATTAAATTCCATTAAATCATGTACTAGAATAAGTGTTGTATTTTATATATATATATATATATATATATATATATAAATACAACACTTATTCTTTTTGTTATTAGTAGTACATGATTTAATGGAGTTTAATGTTCTCAATGGAAATGCTCCATATATATTAGTTTCCCCGTGTGAGAGGCTCCTGATAAAGTGAGTATCAGTGTGTAAGATCTCAGCTGATCGGAGAAGCGTCCCGCTGGAGCTCGTGCCAGCTCGGCTCACGGCCCGTCGTCTGCAGGAATGATTAATCCCAGGCATCTCCAGTGAGGATGAAAGCTTGTTGGAAGACTCTCAGAGGCCCCTGGGCTCCGAGACACAAGCAAACATGCATACTGCAAAACACTCGCATTTACACTGCAGATTCTTTACTCTTCTTTAGAGCAACATGCACTTATCATGTATAGAGAAATCAAGTAGAGTCAAACCACAGCCAAACGAACTGTGTGTGAAATCATGGAAAAGCATTCGCTCAGGACACGAGCGCTCAGATGTGTGGATCAGCGTGACTGATGATGGGAGACTGACAGTTTGAGCTGATCTGAGATCTGTTACAGGGTGTTGTTGGCGACGCGGGCGAGAGAGGACTTCCTGGACCTGATGGAAACCAGGTACGTGTTTCTCTGCCATCAATTACTAATGTCTAAACATTATAAATAAAAACCATTCTTTAGTGTGTGATGTTGAGTTCTCCTCTATATCAGCGTCAGAACTCCTGAAACGCCTCCATTGTATCTTGAGTTTCTTCCGGGAACGAACACGTCACAATATTCCTCATTATAATAATTAATGCGCAGAATAAAGGGGCGGGGCCAGGTTGAGTTAGTTAGTAGTGTTTTAAACTGGTGGTTATGGAAAACGGCGGGACATTTCCCAAACACACTCGAAGCGCTGGACCAATCAGAGCACAGTGTGCTTTCTGGAGGAGGAGCTTCATAGAGACAGGAAGTAAACAGAGCGTTACTGACAGACTGGAGAGGGAGGAGCCGCAACAATGGAGAATATGAGGAGAATAATCAACATTCAAGCAGGAAAACCTGTTCTAGGAGCACATCAGGACTGTACACATGTACCTGAACACATCAGGACTGTAGGAGGGCAGATTATAGGCTCTTTAAATAAGATGCGTTTACTTGAGAAGCAAAATTATTGAAGATATCAAGTCTTGCTTTCTGAAAAGTCTTGCTTTCCCTTTAAATTGAGTTAATTTTTCTGACCCCAGTTGGCAGATAATTACTTTTTGTTTTAAGCACAAAAGGCACTTCATTTTGATATATTTTTATTCAGAAAACAAGACTTAATATTTGCATCTTAAGTGAATCTTTAGATTCTGGAGTGATGATGATGTTGCTGAAAATTCAGCTGCGATCTCACAAATAAATTTACATTTTACAATGTATTCACATAGAAAACAGTTGATTTACATTGCAATAATATTTCACAATTTTACTGTAATTTTTATCAAAAAATGCCGCCTTGGTGAACAGAAGAGACTCTTTTAAAACATTTGAACAGAAGTATATAATCATAATTTGAACCAAACATAAATGATCCTAATTTTATTCCAACATAAAAGTCATCAATATAGCTATTATGATTATCAACTGGAAATCTTAAATTCTTGATTGTAAAAGGCCTAAACTTCCCATGGGATGTCATGTAACAATGTCCAAAATTAAACAAAGTATCAAATAATGTATCCAGATACTCATATTCTAATTGTTTAATCTCATTATAATTTATTCCAAATTATGACAGAAATCCCAACAGGAGTCTATATACATGTGCATAGAGGATATTTAGACTATAGATGGTTTTAAGAATATTAATGTGCAGCTGTAAGGATTATCTTTGATGTCTTCCCCACACAATCACTGTTGAATAAAAGCAAATAAAGTTGAAAGATGTTTGAAAATAATGTTAAATGTGGACAGAATTGCAGAGCTGTTTCTCATGGTGTGTGTGTGTGTGTTTCAGGGGCCCGTTGGAGGAACCGGCATTAGTGGATTCCCAGGCTTGAGAGTGAGTCCTGAAACACAAACACACACACAGAAGCTCAATCATCGTTAACTTCTTGCGGCTGACGCAGAATCCTCGTCCTCTCTGGAGTCGTGCGGATATGACTTCACGTATCACTGATACCGATTATTCAGAATGATACCGATAGTTTGATTTTACTTCAGGAAAACAAATCTCTCCCAGCTAATGCTGGAACTATACGGGAATCCTCTCATTTGGTAAAAGACTATAATAGTAGAGGTTAAAATGAACAACAGAGCCCTTTATAACAGGGCTTGTCTTCATGACAAATGTATTCAAACACACATATATAATTAACAGTAAATAAGCTTCTGTCTATTGTTTATAGCTAGCTAATGAACTCTGAGCTTCAGATAACTCTCCTGAGGTAAATGAGACGTTGTTTTATTCTGCGGGGAAAACGCTGAAATGCTATTTTAATGATCGCAACTATCAAGCGTGAAACGCGAGTAACTTTGTGGGCGGATCTCGGCACTGTCGCTATTATACCGGTGGGATAAACGACTCTTGCGCCTCGACGCTAATCTAAAATGTGTTGGTCTGAAGTCACTACATTACTCATCTGTGTTTTTTGGGCGTAACGTGCAATAAACCAATCAGAGCGTCGTCTCTAGCTCCCTTTAAGAGCCGGCGCGCTTGTTTCATGGCGGATCGTGATTATCGGTGGAACTGCACAACAGCTCCAGGGAACGTTTGAGCCGGGACACACCTCTGTGGAGGAAAACGTTTGCTGTGTTCGGGTGCACAATGTACGTTGATGTACAAAGTCGATTTGAGAGCATTACAACAGTCCAGTCTATATAGAACAAGAGCTTGGACAAGGAGATGTGTAGATCTGATAGGAAGGGCCTGATCCTCCTAATGTTGTATATAGCAAATCTAGCAATGTGGTCTGTGAAGTTCAACTGATTGTCAATCACAACTCAAGAGCTCTTGGATGTCCTGGATGGAGTTGTGGATGATGATCCTACAGCTGAATGGAGATGTTGTGATGAAGTGTTGAGTTGATCGAGAGCAGTTCTGTCTAATCAGCGGGTTAGAATGATGATCAGCATTGCAGTGGTAGGAAAAGCCTCTCCAATAGCTAGATGATAACAGTGATGGGAAAAACTACTCTTACTGAATGACAGATCTAGTGATGACATGTAGATGGAGAAGAGAAGCGGTCCCAGCACTGAGCCCTGATGCACTCCAGTATCTCTAGATGATAACAGTGATGGGAAAAGCCATGTTTCTGAATGACAGATCCTAGTGATGACATGTAGATGGAGAAGAGAAGCGGTCCCAGCACTGAGCCCTGAGGCACTCCAGTAGCTAGATGATAACAGTGATGGGAAAAGCCATGTTTCTGAATGACAGATCCTAGTAATGACATGTAGATGGAGAAGAGAAGCGGTCCCAACACTGAGCCCTGAGGCACTCCAGTATCTCTAGATGATAACAGTGATGGGAAAAGCCATGTTTCTGAATGACAGATCCTAGTGATGACATGTAGATGGAGAAGAGAAGCGGTCCCAGCACTGAGCCCTGAGGCACTCCAGTATCTCTAGATGATAACAGTGATGGGAAAAGCCATGTTTCTGAATGACAGATCCTAGTGATGACATGTAGATGGAGAAGAGAAGTGGTCCCAGCACTGAGCCCTGAGGCACTCCAGTATCTCTAGATGATAACAGTGATGGGAAAAGCCATGTTTCTGAATGACAGATCCTAGTGATGACATGTAGATGGAGAAAGAGAAGCGGTCCCAACACTGAGCCCTGAGGCACTCCAGTATCTCTAGATGATAACAGTGATGGGAAAAGCCATGTTTCTGAATGACAGATCTAGTGATGACATGTAGATGGAGAAGAGAAGCGGTCCCAGCACTGAGTCCTGAGGCACTCCAATAGCTAGATGATAACAGTGATGGGATAAACCATGTTTCTGAATGACAGATCCTAAGTGATGACATGTAGATGGAGAAGAGAAGCTGGTCCCAGCACTGAGCCCTGAGGCACTCCAGTAGATAGATATTGAGTCTTAGACACCTGACCCCTCCAGGACACCCTGAAGGACCTACTGAGAGGGAAGACTTGAACCATTGGAGTACGGTTCCTGAGATGCCCATCTTCGTGAGGATTGACAGGAGTATCTGGTGGTTAACTGTGTCAAACGCAACTGACAGATTCAGCAGGATGAAAAGAGAACTGAGAATTTGGAAGCTGCTCTTGAGTCTCAGAGCTTCAATAACCAAGAGCAAGACAATCTCAGTTGAGTGATGCTTTTGAAACCAGACTGGTTGTTGTCCAAGAGGTTGTTCTGTTTTTTTTTAAGCTCTACATTCATTTTATTTCAGCTTTAGTTATTTTAGTACTCAAAATAATGCTAAAATGTAATTGATTTTTATGTTTTATTAGAAGTTAAAATATTTTTTAATGATTTAATTTTTGTGTAACTTGGCCATCCATGATTTTTTAATAGTTGTTGTTAATTATATAAATGTCTTTAGAATTTTTAAAACATTTTTCTTCCAGTTTTAGTTTAGTACATCAAGTAAAACTAAATGTAAATGATAAATGTTTGTGTTTCAGTTAGTTTATTTTATTTCAAGTAACAAACATCCTGGTTTTAGTTTTAGCTAACGATAATAACCCTGTTGAATTCACTCTTACATTCCTCTTCAACTCTTTTCCTTCATTGGTAATGCGTGTGGTTCCAGGTTTGATTGCTGCCATGTGTTGGGCTCCTGCGGGTCTGAGTTAAAGAAGCCGATCCCCTTACATGTCATGTTCAGTAGGCAGTGTCTAACGGTCGAGGACTCCTCTGGTCGTTCCGGCATTAAAACACACGTGTCCGAGGCTGGCCGAAGCCCCAGAGTCTCGTAAAGCAGCGGACTGAGATGTCAGACTGTCGGGATGTCAGGCGGGAAGATTTAAAGCGGGATGTTGCAGATCCTTGATGCGTTTTCATCCTGCCTCCGCTGTTGCTCCTGTATCTGTCGGCCGATGATGATCCGTGTTTTCGGAGAGGATGTGTCACTTCTGTGCAATGATGCCCTGTTGATTCCTGCTCCGAAAGGTTGAGTCGGACGCGCTGAATCAAGACCTACAGTACATGAAATAGAGACAAAATAAAGGGATTTTCTCAGTGATGCCATAGAAGAACCATAGAAGAACATTTCAGTTTTTTCTTAGTGTATAAAGAACCTTTTTCCTCCTAAAGAACCTTTTATGAATGTTATCCAATTAAGAAGCTTTATTTTTAGAGACCTGCTCCTGTTCTTGATCCGGTATATATTAACTATAAACCATACACTCCCGCTCAAATGTTTCGTGTCACTTTTTAAAGAGAAGTTCATACTTTATTCATCAAAGACTCTTTAAATTGATCCGAAGTGACAGGAAAGACATTTACAATAGAGTGGGTTTCAAATAAATGTTGTTCTTTGTCATTCATCAAAGAATCCTGAAAAAATAACATGCATGACAGTTTTCAATATTGATAATAATCATAAATGAGTCTTGATCATCAGATCCTCATATTAGAGTGATTTGTGAAGGGTCATGTGACACTGAAGCCTGGAGTAATGATGATAAATTCAGCTTTGATCACAGGAATAAATTACACTTTACTGTATAATCACATAGAGAACAGATGATTTACACTGTAAATAAATATATTTCACTGTTTTACTGTATTTTTGATCAAATAAACGCAGCCTAGGTGAGACTTCTTTCAAAACACGAAAAAATCTTACATACCCTTGAACTTTTGAATGCAAGTGTTTCATTAGTTTATCAGCTTGCACTAACTATGATCTGATTATACTTTTCTCTCCCAGTTCAGATGTTTTGCATCTCATATTCCCATTTCTCACAGTCATTTTTCACCTTCTTCTCTTTCTTCTGTCACGTGCGGCTGACAGAAAAGCTTTTTTATGGCATGTGTGATGTGTGTATCCATTAAGAGCTCTTTCAGCTCCAGATGTGCTGAAATCCTTCAAGCCACTGGTCTCATTAAAGGCATTACCATGTTTTTTGCACATGTACTGTGGTAATACCATGGTATAATGTTAATACTTGAATTGATGTAATGATTTGAAATTATGCTTAGTCTTTCTAGTCCATCATTTGTCGTTCACTCGTAACAGCCACTCATTCTCCACCGGTCAGAAGTCTTTGGTTTTTAGTTTTTGGAAGTCTCACCAAAACTAGGTTTATTTGATCGAAAATACAAGAAAATAGTGAAATGTGAATCTATAGTAAATATTCCTGTGACCATTTCAGTGTCATTCCTCCAGTCTTCAGTGTCACATGATCCTTCAGAAATCACTCTAATATGAGGATCTGATGCTCAAGACACATTTATGATTATTATCAATGTAACATGATACATTTTATTTTTCAGGACTTTTTGAAAGTTCGAAAGAACAGCGTTTCTTAGAAATATAATCTTTTGTTACATTCTAAATGTCTTTACTGTCACTTTTGCTCAGTTGAATGCATCAGTGGTGAATATGCAGTTTTCCTGTGGGCTCCAGGTGAATGGAGGCTGTTCCCAGACATACGTGCGGTTTAATGGTTTAAAAGCCTTTAATGAGAAACAGCCTCACAAACAACTGTAGAGCTGAGCACAGACCACAGCCGGATCTTGACTTGTTATACATATACAAATATGAGATTTTTGGATTTGTACGTGATACTTAAACCGATGTTGCCTTTCGTACCATTAAAACGTGCCCTTGCCCTACGAGGTTGTGAAACAAAAGTTTTTGTCTTGTTATTCGCGATCTCTTGGAGAAATACTACACTTCCCACAATTCTGAGCAAAACACTGATGTCTCTGATTGGTTGAACTCGCGGTTACCATGGCGACATTTGCCACCCGCGAATGGCTGGGATCTGAATTATAATATTGGTCGTTTATGTATTTATGCCTTTTTGCTGTTAGGGTAAAATGTTATTTTGAGCAGGAAAATAATTTTAAGAGGAAATGAAACGTACGTATGCCAGTGGTTCTGAAAAACACAAGATATCGGACAACAAAAAGAAAAGCTTCAGTCTGCTAAAAGTGAAGTCACCCTGCGTTAAAGGGCGAGGCTTATTCCAACGTAAAACACTGTATAATTGTATATAGTTTTAATCAAATAAGGTTGGATTATTTCTATGTTGAGCTGCCTGTTCATGAAGCTGAAAGTGCACGTAATGAAATAATATACTTCTGATGCAAACCAACAGGAATCCTTGCTTTGTCCAGTAGCACCTTATTGATCCAGGGGGCGGAGTTTGATCCAGATCTAAAGGGTGGAGATGGTTAGGATTAGGGGTGGGGTAAGGGATCAGGGGGTGGAGCTGGGTAGGGTTAGGGGTGGAGTTATGGATCAGGGGGTGGGGCTGGGTAGGGTTAGGGGTGGAGTAATGGATCAGGGGGTGGAGCTGGGTAGGGTTAGGGGTGGAGTAATGGATCGGGGTGGAGATGGGTAGGGTTAGGGGTGGAGTTATGGATCAGGGGGTGGGGCTGGGTAGGGTTAGGGGTGGAGTTATGGATCAGGGGTGGGGCTGGGTAGGGTTAGGGGTGGAGTTATGGATCAGGGGGTGGAGATGGGTAGGGTTAGGGGTGGTAATGGATCAGGGGGTGGAGATGGGTAGGTTAGTTATGTATAAGGTGATCTGGATCCAACTCCTCCCCCTGAATTTTGTGTTCTGCAGTGTGGACCATCTCACTTTTTGTGCTCTATTATGTTTGTTTTATTTGGGTAGGGCCCAATAGTATTTATTGAAACGGGCCCCCCCCTTTTTAAAAAGCAGTGTAAACACAGATTATAGCCCACGGCCGGAGTAAGACTCATTTTCAGCGCAGGATTTCAAGTTTATTTAGTTCTCGGGGTCACCCTGGTGGCTCGTTCCTAGAACTACTGGTGCGAAGACGATAGGATTGTAGACCGCTGAGAATGTCCTGACAAATCTGTCATTCGGTGAATCTGTTTACTCGAACTACAGTAAAGATGAATGCTGTTGTATTGATCGAGTCTGTTCCTCTTTCCCGCAGGGAGAACCCGGGAGTGAGGGTCCCCGTGGGTTTCCTGGCATTGTGGGACCTCAGGTAACGGCCCGTCAGTTACGTCTCAAGCTGTGTGATCTCTAACCTCATTGGCTGGACACTGAAGATCTTGTTCTCTCATTGGCAGGGCCTGAGCGGAGGGGCGGGGCCTCCTGGAATGAAAGGTGATAAGGTGATTTAAATATTTCTATTATTGCAGCGAACATGTGAAGGAATAAAGTTCATTCCTTTGCATGATCTTCGGATCAGAAATTATTTTCTTTAGTATTTTTGTCTTGTTTTCTAAACATTGGTGCTCTTCAGTCGGTCAAAATTATTATTATTATTAGTTTGTAAATTGGATGAATATACAGTACTATATTTTAGTTTGACAAATGTTTTTATTTTATTTAATATTTTGTATTTTTAGGGGATTTTTTTATACTAAATTATATTTACGATGTATTTCTAATCTATTTATTCACTTTTTGAGCATAGACCTAAAGTTCCAGCTTAATCTGTGGTAAATCTTGAATGCTTTAGAGCGACAGACTGAAGTCCTATCTCTTCTCAAAGACGACACTTGGTGGATTATTGTTTGAAAAAGTAAAAAAAAAAAAAAAAACGCTAAAAAAGTTATAAACTTTTATGGTTATTTTTATGAAAAATTCACAAAAATACTATTTTAATTTTTTCTTTGAAAAAATTATTTCTAAAATCACGTTTTACTCAAAAACTGCAAGAAAATCAAATAAATACATTTAAACATGTTGTGCTTCAAATTTGAGCTTCATATTTTTACAAAAATGAGCATTCAGTGAGAGTGTTTCGGCTGCAATACCAAACGCTTCCACTAGAGGAAACTCCTCATTCATTTCCAATGCGTCATTTCTGACTCGTGAGAAACACAAGTGTGACGATTTTATTTCAGGACCATTTAACCTTTTCCAATCACATCCATGATTTGTGTGTGTGTTCACACAGCTTGTGCTAAAACCTTTACTACGTTTCCGTGCCATTCCAAAAAAAGAAAAAGATGTGTAATTTTTTTCGGTAACAAATAACGGAAGAGCACCAGAGATTTTAAATCAAAATACTTTTACTGGAGAAGAAAAATGACTAGATATTAAGTCTTGTTTTTTGAACAATTAATTTAAATTAAGTGACTCAATTATCCTTTTAGAGGTCTTAAATTTGAGAGCAATGATTTATTTGAGCGCTGTGCATTAAAAGTCAAAATGCAGCGCAGTTCGCATTCGATGTATTTATTTCAAAAGACTGCTTAAGATCTATTGTTGATTTTTATTTAGTTCGTATTGTAATATGCTTTAGATTAGATGGGTGTAAGAGTCTGTATATTTTAGCTCACTCATACGAGCAGCTGGAAGCTGTGAAAACATTTCAAAATAAAAGCCTGGTGTGTTTTAAAAGGCTTTTTAGGCCTTTTAAACTTGTCCATTTAGGACTTGTCAACTGTTGAATAAAGACATTTTAAAGTAAGGAGTGCCTCGGTCATCAGAGCTTTTTTGCCTTTTCTTCCTTGCCTGGTGTGTTTTGTTTGTTTCTAATAAACATTTTGCAGAAAGTTATTATTTGTATTGTCCTTACAAAATAAACTTAATTTGACATTTAATTAAACAAATATAAAAAAGCAGTGCAGTTCTTGTTTTCTAATAAATGTAATTATTTTAAAATATTAACTGAAATAAAATAAAATATTATTTTATCTAATTAATCATATAATGTGCAGATGAATTAAGCAGATTGATCACATTTTAATCCGCACATTAAATCTGAGATCTTATATTTTCTGTGTTGTGTTGTGTATGTTTAATGGCGGCGGTGTGTGTTGAGAGTGTTTTCTATAATCTGTGCTGCTGTATGATCTAGAGTGAGCCGGGATTGAGGGGTGAACCAGGAGAAAGGGGATATCAGGGAGACAAGGTGAGAGTCGAGAGATTCAGAACAATGACAATCACAAACCAACACACACTGTCCACTCATGGTCTTACTGGAGACATTTGAAGACTAAAGAAAGTATAAATCAAAAGCTTCATCACATACATTAATTACATGGCTTAAATTTAAGCATTTATGTATTTGAATTGTGTTTAATATTACCATTCATTTTGATTTATCTTAACGTTTTTTTTTTCATTCGTTTTTCATGTTAAAACTCCGTGATACAAACGGATGGATATTTCTATAGGCATCTTATAGAGTTTGATTCAGGTGAAGTAATGAAACTTCACTGGTCTTAAAGTGTTGGGAATCTTTTCTATGTCCATGGATTTGATGTTTGATGCAGACAGTGAGGAGACTTTGAGTTTTATTTGTGTTTCTCCTTCAGGGAACGGCTGGGAATCCCGGCCCAACAGGACCACGCGGAAAACCAGGACCGATTGTAAGACCGCCTGTGTTCTCACTCTGTGTTAAATACTAATAAAGCTCTGTGATGTTCTGTTGAGTGAACTACACTGCAGTAAACTGTTCTTCCTCTTGTTTTCCACCACAAAGATCTAAACATTCTTAAAACAAGATACTTTTGACTGGAGAAGCAGAATTACCTTATATATCAAGTCTTGTTTTCTGAAACTTCTGACAAATAATTTCATTCAGTAACATTATGGAGAAAATTAACTGAAAATTCTGTCAATGGCGGGAAAGTGTTGTGGCATAAATGGCGGAAAATTCTGCCATTGCGGGAAAGTGTTGCATCATAAATGGCAGAAAATTCTGTCAATGGCGGGAAAATATTGTGGCATAAATGGCGGACAATTCTGCCAATGGCGGGAAAGCGTTGTGTTATAAATGGCAGAAAATTCTGCCAATGGCGGGAAAGCGTTGCGTCATAAATGGCAGTATGTTCTGCCAATGGCGGGAAAGTGTTGCATCATAAATGGCGGAAAGTTCTGCCAATGGCGGGAAAGCGTTGCATCATTAATGGCGGAAAGTTCTGCCAAAGCCGGAAAGCGTTGCTTCATAAATGGCAGACAATTCTGCCAATGGGGGAAAGCATTGTGTCATTAATGGCGGACAATTCTGCCAATGGCGGGAAAGCATTGTGTCATTAATGGCGGACAATTCTGCCAATGGCGGGAAGCATTGTGTCATTAACTGGCGGACAATTCTGCCAATGGGGGAAAGCGTTGCGTCATAAATGGCAGAAAGTTCTGCCAATGGCGGGAAAGCATTGTGTCATTAATGGCGGACAATTCTGCCAAAGGCGGGAAAGCGTTGCTTCATAAATGGCAGACAATTCTGCCAATGGCGGGAAAGCATTGTGTCATTAATGGCGGACAACTCTGCCAATGGCGGGAAAGCATTGCGTCATAAATGTCAGAAAATTCTGCCAATGGCGGGAAAGCATTGTGTCATTAATGGCGGACAATTCTGCCAATGGCGGGAAAGCTTTGTGTCCTAAATGGCGGAATAGTTCTGCCAGTGGCGAGAAAGGATTGCGTCATAAATGGCGGAAAATTCTGCCAATGGCGGGAAGCGTTGCGTCATAAATGGCGGAAAATTCTGCCAATGGCGGGAAAGCGTTGCGTCATAAATGGTGGAAAATTCCATATAAACTTGCTACATTTTTTCCTTAATATCTTCAATCATTTCACTTCTCCAGTACAGGACTCTTGATTTAAGAATGTTTTCGAATATTTGTGCTGAAAAACAAAAATCCTGAGGAAGAACATCAGTTTGGACATTTGTGTGGAGTTTGGTGTGATGTTAATAGCTGAATGTTCTCTCTCTGACAGGGGAAAACGGGTGAAGCGGGCCCCGAAGGCCTCCGGGGCCACCAGGACCCGAGGTGAGAGCCGGCCCGTCACTCAGGAAAACCTGTCGGAACGGACTATGATTTTCAGAACAACTAATGAACAAGCGTACAGTTGGAATTGAACATCTTCTATTTTGAAGCACTCAGAATTTCATCTCAATGTTACTCTTGTCATTTCGGGTTCATGCTGGGATGAAGCTTTCAGACGTTTCTGCCAGATAGAAATTAAAATTAAGCAATTCTGTGCTGATATTGAAGGACATTTGCATAATTGTGTGGATTGTTGAAATGTGTTAAAAGCTTTCAAGTGGACTTAAATATCACCATCACTGACTGAGTTGGTTTGGTTGTGTGTGATAATCTGATGGTGTTTGCAGGTGTGTGAGAGGTCAGTGATTGAGTTGGTTTGGTTGTGTGTGATAATCTGAGGGTGTTTGCAGGTGTGTGAGAGGTCAGTGATTGAGTTGGTTTGGTTGTGTGTGATAATCTGATGGTGTTTACAGGTGTGTGAGAGGTCAGTGATTGAGTTGGTTTGGTTGTGTGTGATAATCTGATAGTGTTTACAGGTGTGTGAGAGGTCAGTGATTGAGTTGGTTTGGTTGTGTGTGATAATCTGATGGTGTTTGCAGGTGTGTGAGAGGTCAGTGATTGAGTTGGTTTGGTTGTGTGTGATAATCTGATAGTGTTTACAGGTGTGTGAGAGGTCAGTGATTGAGTTGGTTTGGTTGTGTGTGATAATCTGATGGTGTTTGCAGGTATGTGAGAGGTCAGTGACTGAGTTGGATTGGTTGTGTGTGATAATCTGATGGTGTTTGCAGGTGTGTGAGAGGTCAGTGATTGAGTTGGTTTGGTTGTGTGTGATAATCTGATGGTGTTTGCAGGTGTGTGAGAGGTCAGTGATTGAGTTGGTTTGGTTGTGTGTGATAATCTGATAGTGTTTGCAGGTGTGTGAGAGGTCAGTGATTGAGTTGGTTTGGTTGTGTGTGATAATCTGATGGTGTTTGCAGGTGTGTGAGAGGTCAGTGATTGAGTTGGTTTGGTTGTGTGTGATAATCTGATGGTGTTTGCAGGTGTGTGAGAGGTCAGTGATTGAGTTGGTTTGGTTGTGTGTGATAATCTGATGGTGTTTGCAGGTATGTGAGAGGTCAGTGACTGAGTTGGTTTGGTTGTGTGTGATAATCTGATGGTGTTTGCAGGTGTGTGAGAGGTCAGTGATTGAGTTGGTTTGGTTGTGTGTGATAATCTGATGGTGTTTGCAGGTGTGTGAGAGGTCAGTGATTGAGTTGGTTTGGTTGTGTGTGATAATCTGATGGTGTTTGCAGGTGTGTGAGAGGTCAGTGATTGAGTTGGTTTGGTTGTGTGTGATAATCTGATGGTGTTTGCAGGTATGTGAGAGGTCAGTGACTGAGTTGGTTTGGTTGTGTGTGATAATCTGATGGTGTTTGCAGGTGTGTGAGAGGTCAGTGATTGAGTTGGTTTGGTTGTGTGTGATAATCTGATGGTGTTTGCAGGTGTGTGAGAGGTCAGTGATTGAGTTGGTTTGGTTGTGTGTGATAATCTGATGGTGTTTGCAGGTGTGTGAGAGGTCAGTGATTGAGTTGGTTTGGTTGTGTGTGATAATCTGATGGTGTTTGCAGGTGTGTGAGAGGTCAGTGATTGAGTTGGTTTGGTTGTGTGTGATAATCTGATGGTGTTTGCAGGTGTGTGAGAGGTCAGTGATTGAGTTGGTTTGGTTGTGTGTGATAATCTGATGGTGTTTGCAGGTGTGTGAGAGGTCAGTGATTGAGTTGGTTTGGTTGTGTGTGATAATCTGATGGTGTTTGCAGGTGTGTGAGAGGTCAGTGATTGAGTTGGTTTGGTTGTGTGTGATAATCTGATGGTGTTTGCAGGTGTGTGAGAGGTCAGTGATTGAGTTGGTTTGGTTGTGTGTGATAATCTGATGGTGTTTGCAGGTGTGTGAGAGGTCAGTGATTGAGTTGGTTTGGTTGTGTGTGATAATCTGATGGTGTTTGCAGGTGTGTGAGAGGTCAGTGATTGAGTTGGTTTGGTTGTGTGTGATAATCTGATGGTGTTTGCAGGTGTGTGAGAGGTCAGTGATTGAGTTGGTTTGGTTGTGTGTGATAATCTGATGGTGTTTGCAGGTGTGTGAGAGGTCAGTGATTGAGTTGGTTTGGTTGTGTGTGATAATCTGATGGTGTTTGCAGGTGTGTGAGAGGTCAGTGATTGAGTTGGTTTGGTTGTGTGTGATAATCTGATGGTGTTTGCAGGTGTGTGAGAGGTCAGTGATTGAGTTGGTTTGGTTGTGTGTGATAATCTGATGGTGTTTGCAGGTGTGTGAGAGGTCAGTGATTGAGTTGGTTTGGTTGTGTGTGATAATCTGATGGTGTTTGCAGGTGTGTGAGAGGTCAGTGATTGAGTTGGTTTGGTTGTGTGTGATAATCTGATGGTGTTTACAGGTGTGTGAGAGGTCAGTGATTGAGTTGGTTTGGTTGTGTGTGATAATCTGATGGTGTTTGCAGGTGTGTGAGAGGTCAGTGATTGAGTTGGTTTGGTTGTGTGTGATAATCTGATGGTGTTTGCAGGTGTGTGAGAGGTCAGTGATTGAGTTGGTTTGGTTGTGTGTGATAATCTGATGGTGTTTGCAGGTGTGTGAGAGGTCAGTGATTGAGTTGGTTTGGTTGTGTGTGATAATCTGATGGTGTTTGCAGGTGTGTGAGAGGTCAGTGATTGAGTTGGTTTGGTTGTGTGTGATAATCTGATGGTGTTTGCAGGTGTGTGAGAGGTCAGTGATTGAGTTGGTTTGGTTGTGTGTGATAATCTGATGGTGTTTGCAGGTGTGTGAGAGGTCAGTGATTGAGTTGGTTTGGTTGTGTGTGATAATCTGATGGTGTTTGCAGGTGTGTGAGAGGTCAGTGATTGAGTTGGTTTGGTTGTGTGTGATAATCTGATGGTGTTTGCAGGTGTGTGAGAGGTCAGTGATTGAGTTGGTTTGGTTGTGTGTGATAATCTGATGGTGTTTGCAGGTGTGTGAGAGGTCAGTGATTGAGTTGGTTTGGTTGTGTGTGATAATCTGATGGTGTTCTGAAGGGTTTTGGCGCATGTGGACGTCAGATGGCATCCTTCATAGTTTAATACAACACAACATTAATCACATTCCAGCTGTTTATAGTCTTCGATAAATAGCCTGAATTGTGTCTTTTCTTGGCAGGCATGTCTACTTCCTTGTTATTTGTGTTAGTTTTGTGTTTGGTGAAGTTGATTTATCTCTTGATAATCCCTAACATGATTGTGGCTCTTTATTAGTGTAAACACAGACGCATCTGTGCAGCAGGATGAAACTCAACCAGCGCTAAAGTTTAGCTGTCCTCGCATGCTAGTCTGATATCCGCTAGTCAGTTGCCCTCTTGTGGCACTTCTGTTTTATGTTTATCTATACAATTTTAATATTTCATTTTTTAGGGAAAAAAATGTAAAAAGGAATTTACTGTTAATGTACAATCCTGGTATAATTGTGTACAGCAATATTTTTTGAGATGTTAAATTATGAATTTAAAATTAATAAAATTAATCTTAATTATGAAATATTATTTATACTTAATTTTTATTACAAATGTATAATAATAAAAATACTATATTATACATTATTACACATTTATAAATTTAATATCTTGCTACATTAGGAAATATATTTTTAAGCAAAATATTACACTCAGTGATAATAATAAAAATAATATTTATTTATTTGAAAATGCATTTAAATATTGATCATTTATTTGAAAATATAATAAACATTTATTTAAATCATGATTGAATTATTAAGTAGTATTTCTTATCAAAATATTAACAATAGTGTACATTTTTTAATGATACAACTAATAATAATTATGTTAATATTGATTAATAATTAATTATATTAAATAAGAGTATAATAATAATGTTAATTTATTATTTGTAATAATTTGAATTAACAATAATTTATTATTATTATTATTATACATTTCTAAATATTTTTGTCTCATTGTGACATAAAATGGATTGCAGACTGTCAAATAAATCCTGAACTTCTCATTGGATGGGTTTTCCAATTACTAGACTCGACCCCGATTGGCGACACTGTTCATTCACACTAATAGAAGTCAATAAGAGCAGTTCTGTTTAATAACATGATGGTATATCCAGCAAAACATATAAATAACTCTTTCTCATTAGTATAGAAAATAAAAGTTATGAATGTAAACTAGGCCTGACACAAAATACTTGTCTAACAGCAGGTGGGCGGAGCTCAAATGACAGCCGTTCATTACTTCATAAGGTGAAGCTCATAATGCATTTTACTGTGTTTATGCGCATGTTTTAGGGTTTCCCAGGAGACATTGGTGCACCAGGACCGAACGGCCCCCCGGGACCAAAGGTAGAGGAAACTCTTGTGCAAATCTTAAATGTGTGTGTTACCAAAACACATAAATGCTTGCTTAGATTCCTATAAACAACATATTTGTTCCAAAAGGCAGTTATTAATGTTGTGTTGCCTTCTAAGGCCCCGTCCACACTCCTGTGTCTTCGTATAAAAATGGAGACCTTTTGCTACGTTTGCACCTCCCGTCCAGACTAAAACAGGGAAAAATTAAGACCTAAAACGGAGAAGTTTAGAAGGCTACCGTTTTACGTTTTGCCGTCTCCGGAGGTCGTTTTGGTGAAGACGGGACAAACTGGAGGACTTTAGAAACGCTGACGCAGAGGCTCACGCTCTGCTCTGTGATTGGGTGTCATCAGTCATGGCGTGTCCTTCCCTGATTCGTCAGCCACTGTTTACACCACCATTCGCATGCCCAGTGTTGGTGAATGGTCACGTGATCCGTGTTTTCAGTCGTTTTAATGCTGAGAATCAATTCTAATATGCAGATAAGAACGGTGTGGAGGGAGATTGGATTCGTTTCAATT
>JAQIUQ010007441.1:62500-92500 GCA_030378365.1 Hybognathus amarus | reverse complement strand
TCCATCCATCCATCCATCCATCCATCCATCCATCCATCCATCCATCCATCCATCCATCCATCCATCCATCCATCCATCCATCCATCCATCCATCCATCCATCCATCCATCCATCCATCCATCCATCCATCCATCCATTGTTCTATCGTTCTGTCAATCCATCTGTGCGTCTGACTCTTTCTATCTATTGTTCAGTCAGTCGGTTCTCTAGGCAGTTTTGTGTAAATGAAAGTTGTCTGAACTCTTGGTAGCATTTTTTTTTTGTTCCGTTTCATTGAGCAAACATGTTTGTTTTTCCAGTGTGTGTGTGTGTGTGTGTGTTTATGCTCTTGTAAAATCCGAGTCGTAGCACGAGGATCTAAAGCTGTTTGGGAAACTTTAAAAAAAGAGCCTTTTAATGTGTTTGAGAATGTGGATCTCTCGATGGGAACACGAGTCTGCTCTCAGGAGTTTATGAGGAGGATTTGCTTCAGACGCGACACAGAGAAACAGGATCTCAGTTCTGGTTTGTGTTGGTCTGTAGCGCATACATGTGTGAGGCATTAGAGATCTTCAACAACAGCAATCTGGAGAACACACACTCTTTAATGAACGCCATGACATCACTCTCCCAATGAACAGCACCAGAGCAGATCACGAGCACATGTGTCTGGCTTTACTGGGAGAATGTGGAGATGTTTGTGCTGGAAAATGACAAAAATAGTTAGGAAGAAGATTTTCTGCAGTCTCGAGGTTCAAACCTTTCAACCAGTCAAATATTATCATATTATCGAGTTCTGCTCATATTTATAAACTGTTAATAAAAAAACAGTATTTTGTCTTTGTAGACAGTATTTTTAAAACAGTATTTCTGTGTAAAACAGTATTTTGCTGTAGCGAGTGTTTCAGCAGATCTGTGAACTGGCCGTCGCTCAACTCTTCCATGAAAACACAGAAAGCGTCATCAATCCCAGCATGCACCTGCTGTGTGTCTCGGTTCTCCAGGCTGTGGACTCTTATATAACCCTCTCCGCCTCAGATGTATAGAGATATACACTCAAACAGCAGCTCTGAGACCAATATGATGAGTTTTTGATTGCAGATTTTGGCGTCTTTGTGAATCTGAGCTCAGTTGGAGACGTTTGATCTCTTTTGTGGCCGGCGTATGCGAGAGTCCTGTGATCTCGTTCTCAAAACAAAGTCTTTCTTGAGCATCAGATCCTCATATTAGAGTGATTTCAGAAGGATCATGTGACTCTGAAGCTTTGATCACACACTCTAAACAATGCTGGGTTGTTTTAACCCAAATTTGGGTCAAATATGGACAAACCCAAATGTTGGGTTAAAAACGTAATTTCAACTTTCACTTTTTAACTATATATTTTTTAATTGCATTTTTAACCCAACATTTGGGTTTGTCCATATTTGACCCAAATTTGTGTTGAAATGACCCAGCATTCTTTTAGACTTCAGGAATAAATGATACTTTACTGTATATATTCACATAGAATGGAATGATGTCAGTACTTTTGCAGTAGTTTTATCAAATAAAAGCTGAGTAGAAGAGACTAACTCAAAAACTGACGCTAAACCTTTGACCGGTAGTATACAGTATCATTTAAATGAATCTTGAGCAATTTATTAACACTTAAAGTCATATTTCAAACCTCACAATAATGTCCTTTGTTTTGGAAATGCATGAAGCATCCAGACATGGAAAAGTCTGCTGGAGCTTCAGTCAAACGAGCCAAAGATATCTGATGTAATGACTGTACTTTGACGGATTAATGGAAAGTTCCCCAGGGCTGATGCATGCTGGGAATTCGTCCCGGTACTGTACCAACATACAGACAACTGTGGAAAATCCTGTGTGTGTGTGTGTGTGTGCAGGAGTGTGACGTCCCACGTCTGATGATTAATGAGTGCTGAGAGTGTGTTGTGTTCATTCCTCTGTGGACTAACTTTATTTATTCTCTATTGTCATAATACGTCTGTTTATTCATAAGAATATGATTGATTCATTCTGTTGGTTAAAACAGTGCCGGATTTTAGCCAGTGTGTGACATACTGGACGCTCTTAAACAGACAGCTTTCACGCTTGTGTATTATTTACATTATCTTATTATCTTTTTTAATAATTCATTTTCAAACATAAAGGCAACAGTGATTCAATAATTCTTACAATAATTCAAGTCCTCTGAAGTCACACAGTGATGCGAATCTCATGCAATTTAGTGTTTTATTTTCTAGATCTGCCATGATGTCATTGATTCATTTAAAAAATATAAAAAGTTATAACTATGAGAGATCTGAGAGACTTAAACTGCAATATGGCCATTACTGAAAGCTATCATGTGGTTGGAAAATTGTGCATTAGTTATTTTTACTATAAATTTGTGGCGATTTTTTTGTGTGTGTCATTTTAGAGTCTTGACAGACCCAGCCTACATTAAATTACATTTATTTGATCAAAAATACAGTAAAACAGTGAAATATATTTATTTACAGTGTAAATCATCAGTCTCTATGTGAATATACAGTAAAGTGAAATTTATTCCTGTGATCAAAGCTGAATTTATCATCATTACTCCAGTCTTCAGTGTCACATGACCCTTCACAAATCACTGTAATATGAGGATCTGATGATCAACAAACATTTATGATTTTTATCAGTGTTAAACTGTTCATATTTTTTTTTTTGGAAACAGTCATACATTTTATTTTTCCTTTTATATTATATTATATTATATTATATTATATTATAAAAGCAACCTGAATATTCTTTAAATAATTTACAAAAAAATGATTACATCTTGTATTATGCATTTCTTCAGTTCCTGTTTGAACGCTCTCCAAAATCTGACTCGAGGAATGCAGGTGTGTGTGTTTAACCAGCTCTTGTTCTCTGTGTTGTCAGGGTCCCGTGGGAATGACTGGAATAACCGGAGTGATCGGACAACCTGGAGAAAAGGTAAAAACTGAGTCTTTATCTTAAACCAAATGGACTTCCACCATTTCACCATAAATAAGTCATGATCTATATTGGAGATGTGCCACCATGAAGATCTGCAGACTGAAATCGTGATGTTTGTGTGTTTAATTGTGTGTGTTCAGGGTGATCGAGAGTCCTCCTGGTCCTCTGGGTCCTCCAGGAGAGAAAAGGTTCAATAGTGAGAACTTATTTCACATTAACAAACATATATAATATTATTAAACAGCATTGCACTGTAAAAGTATTTTGAACTTGTATCTAAAATACGATATCTTCAGTCATTTTGCTTTTCCAGTAAATCTAAGGTTTCTTGACTGTGAAACGTGTGTAAATCATTGGTGAAGGCGAGTTGGACAGAAAAATCAGGAGTTGGTCTGGTCTGACCCGGTCAGTGGTTAGTGGGTTAATGGTGATAACCGTGTGCATTTCTCTTTGGAATAGGGGTATCCGGGTCTTCCAGGAAGTCCTGGAGATTTCGGCCCACAAGGTCCACCGGTAAGTTTACCCATGATCCTCTGCTGTTTCATCAAAAAGTTTTATTCGTCATGAAAATCTTCACAAATGAACGCTATTTCTAAAGCCTTAATACAATCGTCAGATGTAAAAAGCTAAACTTTGGCTATCAACGGAACTACACTACGGTCACATAACTTCAACACTTACCACTTTTGACCAATAGGTGGCGCTGGTGCGAAATTGGTGTTGATGTCAGTGTGAGCTGATAATGGCACTTACCAAGTTTGGTGTCGATATGGAAAAGCGTTGTAAAGTTACAGCCTCAGAATCATTTGGGCGCCATGTTATCAAATGTGTTAGCATTAAATAAGAATGGTTTGGTCAATCAAAAAACCTTCATGCGGTATGAAGATAGAATTTAGATGATTTTGGTGAAAATCGTTCACGGAGGAATTTGAAAAAGTAGGCTTTCAAAAAAACAATTCAAAATTACGTACAGCAATTTTGATATAACTTTTAGCATTATTCTTGGTATGACTCAAGAAATCTATCAAGAGCAGTTTCATCAAAATTAATAAAACGATATTAACATTTGTTTAAATTTCCCAGCAGGGGGTGGTCCCGAGTTTCGTAACAATACCCTAATGTGTTCATAAAATACAGCATTTTATGACAAAATTCAAAATGGCTGACATCAAAAATAGTTGAGATAAAATTGGTTATTATTTGAACTTGACATGATGCACTGAATTAAAAGAGACCAGTTTTATACTTTTTGGACAAACCATACTGATGTAATAAGCAAAAAGAGCCATTTTTCATATCTCCTGACCAGTAGATGACGCTGTGCTGAAACTCTGCATGTAACCTCAGGTCATGCTTATGATGACATGTACCAAGATGCATCTGAATATAAGACAGCTGTGTGGAGATATAGCCTCGCATCCAATTTTGGCGTGTTCTTTGTTGAGTTCGTTCATGCGTTATACAAGAACAGTTGAGTTTATCAAATAGTTTTTAATAGCTTTTTGCCAGCATGATTTAAAGATGATCTGAGCCAATTTTGGTGCCAATCGGATTAACCATAACGAATAATCTTGAGCCAAGGAATCAGAGAAGAATTTTGTTTCTAGCCCTTACGGTTCAAAATTTATTAGCATAAACTTGAGTTGATGGCGCTAGAGGGATTGAGTTAGACGCTTTAAAATTGCTGTGGTTAATGATCGGACTGTCTTCTATCCGTGTGCCAGATTTCATTATTTTCCTGCAAGCGGTTCTATGGCCCATGTAGACTCGAGTGAAAGAAGATGACAGAAGAATAAGAACACTAACAGACACACCTCCAGATATACTTTTGAGTCTCCAACAGTCTTTGTTTTGTTTTTCACAATGTATGATTGTGCTTGAAACAGTGGTAATACTGAATTTTGCGTGATATATCCCACAAGTACCATGGTATTATTTTAACTGGTGTGAAGTTCAGCGATGTTAAAGTGATATACACACAGATACAGTGGTTGTGGTCTTTTTTGAGAGAAACACATCGAAGTTGAAACTTTACTTTACTTCTCTCTGTCTCTCTTCTCCAGGGTCCTCAAGGGCTGAGAGGAGCCGCAGGCGTTTCTGGACCCAAAGGACGAAGGGTAAGACGAGTAAGATGAAGAATGAATATTCTGTCGCTTGTTTTGTTGCATTGCTAATGATGTCAATGCGTCAATCAACCAGTCAGTCAGTCAGTCAGTCGGCAAGTCAATTAATCGAATCAGTCAATCAATCAACCAGTGAGTCAAGCAATCAACCAACCTGTCAGGCAATCAGTCAGTCAATCAATCAACCATTTAGTCAGTCAATTAATCAGTTAACCAACCACCCGGATCCAGTCAGTCAATCAGTCAGTCAATCAACCCACCAGTCAATCAACCAACCAACCAACCAACCAACCAACCAACCAACCAACCAACCAACCAGTGAGTCAGTCAGTCAGTCAATCAATCAACTAACTAACCAGTCAGTCAATCAACCAACTAACCAGTCAGTCAATCAATCAATCAATTAACTACGTCAATCAATCAACTAACTTACCAATCAATCAATCAACCAACTAACCAGTCAAGTCAATCAATCAGTCAATCAACCAACCAGTCATTGAATCAGTCAGTAACATCAGTCAGTCAGTCAGTCAGTAATCAGTCAATCAAAATCAGGCCTGTGAAAGAGCTAGGATTTTAACAGTAGATTTACAAACAGACTCTGGATAGAGCAAAGCAAACAGGAATCGGAACTGAAGGAGAGCAATTTGATTGGTGAATGCTTTGATTGACAGTTTTGCATGGTTGGTGTAATTGTGTTTTGTTTTTGTCATTTTTATTCGTTGTTTTTTATGTTCACGGTCCATTCAGTTTAGATTCTGTTGCTGGTTTGAAATATGTTAGTTGTGAGTAGATTTGAGATTTCAGGATTCTCTGGTTCCAGTAGATTGAAAAACACGTTGACCGTTGGCTGATCTGATATATACGTTCACAGGCTGTTTGTACAACACATTCATCTCTCTCTGTTCAGCGATCAGTGTGACTGTGTTAAGTTGCTGAGTGAATCGTCTTTCCCAGATAAACTACAGGGACCTCTAGAGGTCAAACTGAGTATGACCTCAACATCTTAAAGAAATCTACTGTGTATGAACACGGTGTAAAATATAAATGTGTGTGTGCGTTCAGTATTATTTAAAGCACAATTATCATTTTTATATTTTTAATTATATTTTATTTTTCATTCAGTTTCTGTTAAAGATTTAGTAGTTTAATTGTGTGTATCTCATTTTTATTTATTTTTATTGTCTATGTAGTTTTATTAAGTTATAGTTATAATTTAAACTTAATGAAAAATGCTGTCAACCATCTCAAATAAAATGTGTTTTTATGTATAAATTTTATGTTTCAGTTAAATTCAGTTAAAAAGCTTTTTGTTAGATTTTCATTATTGCACTTGTTTAATTTGCCTTATTGACTTTTTTTGCATAATGTAATGATAATTTGGTGATAATTGAGGGTTAATTGTCATGAATGTAATGTAATGCAATGCAAAATATTATTTGTTTCTTTTGAGTTCGAAATGATGATGAACAGCTTTAGATCAGAGTCACCTGGTTAATAAGATTATTCAAGAAAGATATTTAATAGACACAGTGATTTCTGGATTATGACATTTTTCTGTTACCCTTTTGTGCTTGTCAGGAAATAATTTAGATTTACAGTATTCTGGCGTATTACAGACAAAAGTTCATAACCAATGCAAACTGTCTTAAAGGTACAGTAGCAAAAACAGCCAGTTTAATTGATAACAGGTCAGCGTGAGGGTAAACGCTCATGAATTACGAGCAGGAAACGTTGACTAACATAATTAGCGTGGAAGAGAAAGAGTGTGTTTGACGTGAGCGCTAATGACACAGGATGAAGTGTGTCAGAGGCCACAGAAGCTGATGAAAAGAGGTTTGAGGTTCATGCCAAACTCTGCAATTAAGAGAATGTTCCCCTCGGTTCTGTTTATATGAAACTGAGCAGATCTGATTTTAATGATGGTGAGGAGGATGGGCCGTGTGAAAACATGGCAGACAGATCGCTTACACATCCTGAACAAAGAGCCCAGGCCCGTTCATGAACCCGACGTCAACACCACTTCCAGATTCAACACAAATAGAATTAGTTTTTTCCCGTATTGGTTATTGTGATGCTTTGCTGGCTGGAGTTTCTAAAGCTTCCCTGAGTAAATTACAGTTGGTATAAAGTTGATCTTGAGGTCTGACTGGGACCAGTGTGAGGAGGTCATCACCTATCCTGGAAAAACTGCACTGCTTCCTGTTCGTTTCCGTATTGATTTTAAAATCCTCATGCTCACTTATAAGGCCTTGCATAACTTGGTCCCTCAATATTCATGTGAGCTGTTAACCCCACACACACACTACTCTTCTGAAGCTGGTCTTTTACCTGTTCGAACAACACGGCTAAAACTGTGGGTGATCCGGCTTTTTCTTCTTTGGCTCCTAAGCTGTGGAGTTCCCTCTGGGATTAGGAAATCGTCCCTTAAAACTTACTTTTTTTGTGATTTGTGTGATTACTTTGCTAATTTATTGGCTTTTTATTTGTATTGCATGTTGAGTTTTTACTGCCTAGACTGTTATGTGTATCCTTTTAATTTCATTATTTTTCAGTGCTGAAAACCTATTGTATTTATAAGTGTTTTTATCAGTATTCTTCTGCCGTAAAACGCATCGTGCAGCCCAAACCGTAAGGCCTAGAGACTTGAAACCTGGCCAGATGGTAGGCCTTACAGTAATTTGGAGAGAACCTATCAGAGTAAGAGCCTGATTGGCCCATAGGTGGCGCTACAGCAACCCAAAGTACCTAAATGCTCATAACTCCTAGACCGTTTGACTTAGACTTCGAGGTTTTTACACCACTGTGACCCTTGGCTTAAGGCTGAGATTTCAATTTAGAAAAATCTTCCCCAATCAGAACCAGACCAGTCTAGGACAATTCTCTGGACTCTCTAGATCAATAATTAAAAAAAAAATAAAAAAAGAAATGTTGCATTTGGTTGGCTACAATAGGGTCATTTAGAAAGTGGTCAGTGGCAAATTACAGTCAAAAGCCAATAAATCCTTAAGGAAAATTCAGAACTTCACAAAATTTGATGAGCATATGTGTCCTAACATGATCAGGAAGCATACCAAATTTCATGAAGATTGGACACATAGGTGGCGCTATAACCGTCAATCATAATAGTACAACATATCATAATGGTAAATACTGAAAATCACACTGAAATGTGGGTTATCATGGTAAATCATGCTAAAACATGGTCTATTGCATTTATGATCTCAGTGGTTAAATGCTTGCTACATAAAACTTAATGTCTTTTGAAGCTTAAAGGCCTTAAAGGCCCGAACTGCTTGAACCCCGCTAAATGATGCTTGCAGCTTTATTTATTATCATTATCGTCTTAGCTCTTAGCATGAGATTTTTCTTATTATTTTAGAGTGTTATTTTAGAACATATTAATGCCACACTGTTCTTTTTTATTCAAAATATTTACAAATTTGTTAATTATGTCATGAACTATATGATGTATTCCAATTGTCAAATATGTGGAAGAAACATGTTTTGTCGTTTAAACACCTTTAGCGTGATCATGTTAGTCGTTTCAGAGTTCTCATCTGTCGAATTTCTGTAAGTTCATCGATTTCTCCCAAAATTCATAAAAGTGTATGTCCGGTGATCTGGGAGAAGAACTTTATGATTCCTACACAATGTGGATACTTAGTCAAATTATAATTAAATTGATTATTGCAGCTTCCATTAGTGTATGGAATGAAATGAAATGTCTTTTTTATGTTAGTTTGAGACGTGTTGTGTTCATATATGGTGTGTGTTTTTGTGTTTTAGGGCCCGAGAGGAGCCGACGGCCCTTCAGGAGAACCAGGCCCCGAGGGCGTGAAGGTATATCACCATATATACTATTACAAAGAACCCTTGATGCTAAAATATTTCTATATAAGTAGAAATGTTTGAAATGACTGCATAACATGTTCATGTTTAACAGGTTATTTCATCTTTTTCTAGTAATAAAGTTTGCAATTTAATCAGAATTAAAAAGGAATTCAAACTAAATCCATAAAATGATTGGGAACCACTTAAAGACTCTATATGAAGCCATTTAGGTTTATGGACCCGTATCTTCTTTCTTTTTATTATATTCACAAATTGACAATTATATAAAAACTCATTTATTCTGGGAAAACATTGCGATGGCATCAAGTATGTCCTGTAACTTCCTGTTGAAAAGGAACTATATCACACAGGATGGAGATCTGCACTCTTTAGACGTCCGTTCACACCGTCACCAACCCTAAAGCAGTTCTGCTGATTTGCATTAGAAAGCAGTGAATGATCATGATGCTCACACACACGTCACACACTCTTGACGGCTCGACTGCTTTTATTTTTCAGGGTGAAAAGGGTTCTGGAGGGAAGAGCGGAGATCCGGGATTCATCGTAAGCACCTCTGTGTTTAGTTTATAGATAAAGTGAGATCAAATCTTCATTTCAGGACATCTCAAGCTTCTCATCCTTCAGTTTAATGTCTGTAGTCATCATAACTAGCTTTATATGAAGACAATCATCTAAATGTGAGATGATCATTGATGTGCTACATCTACTGGTTTTTCTGCAGATAAGACAGTCACACACACACACACACACACTCTAAACAATGCTGGGTTGTTTTAACCCTAATTTGGGTCAAATATGGACATACCCAGATAATGGGTTAAAAATACAATTGTAACTTTCACTTTCAACTGTAATTTTTTTTAATTGCATTTTTAACCCAACATTTGTCAAATATGGTTTGTCCATATTTGACCCAAATTTGGGTTGAAACAACCCAGCAGTTTTAGAGTGCAGAAATGATTTTCGTTAATTGAAATAAATAAAAAATAAGATACACATATTTGTAAAAAAAAAAAATAAATAAATAAATAAAAATTAAGAAAAAAATATTTATTTTTTCAAGTACTAAAATTGACAAAGTTGAAACTTAATTAAGCTTAATGAAATGATTTAATAATAAATTAAATTTAAGATAAATAGTAATATAAATCTTAATAAAGCACATAAAAAAGAACATATGTTTATTCAAACTTAAACTAAATTGAAAATGAAAACTTAAATACTTAAAACTTAAAAAATACTTATAACGTTTCATTAGATCAATTAAAAATACGACAGACCTGGGTTGTTATATTTAACTAAAAAAAAAGAATTCAAATATAGAAAAACTTAAACTTATTTTATTTCAGCTAGTTACTAAGGCAGCATTATTTTTATCTTTTACATACAACTATATGCACATGTAAGAATTTAATTAAAATAAAAAACAAAAACATACAACAAAATTACTAAACTTTTAACACAAGCCATTTTCAGAAGTGATTAAAGACATTTCGCCCTTTTGGACCATCAAATCTGTTTAAAGATTTATGCAATATGATTTTGGAGGTGATTGAGAACATTTCTGGGGTAATATTTCTACAGTTTTATTCCCGAAAGCACAGCTAGTTACAAAAATACTAAATACACAGAATGTGCAGCTGAGGATCAGAGACACATGACACTGACATCACTCATCAGTGAGATCCATTACTCTGGTCTGATGTAGGAGACTTCTGCGAGCTGAAGGTTAATGATCAGGTGTGTGTGTGTGTGTGTGTGTGTGTGTGTGCAGGGTAAAGCTGGAGGTCCAGGGAAGAGAGGAGCAGCAGGACCCTCTGTAAGTCTCTCTCTCTCTCTCTCTCTCGTACATCATTCCTATGAGCCAGTCTCAGAGTTAGTGGATCCAGTCAGTTTCAGCGGTTCCTGACGCTCTGAACTACATCGTTAAACTCTAATCATGGCCAGAAATTAAATTAACTGAAATTTTTAGTTGTGTCATGTTGTTCTTATGGACATAAATGAGTCTAGATATGAGATAATAACTGATATTTTCATTTAAAAATAGTCAAATATGTTTAAATGTCAAAATACTATTGATTTTGTTTGAAAAATTACTATTATTTTGTTTAATACTTAAAAAATATTAAAATAATCATGATGAATAGTAAACTATATGACCAAAAAATATAAGTATTAGTTTTTTTAATAATTATTTTCTTCTTGTCTTCTTATTGTCATATTAAAAATAGTAAAATAGTTTGCCAATATACTGTTTTTCTCTAAATTGAAAACACAAATTAATACTCAGAATTATTAAAATAATCATATAAAAATAGTAAACTGTTGCCAAAAATACAGTTGTTTTAATCATCAAATGTATAAAAATTACCATGTTAAAATATGTTGTAAACTAAATTATTTTATCTTTACATAAATACTATTTTTAATACTTAAAAGTATGAAAACAATCACATTAAAACTGTCGCCAAAAATACAACTATTTTCTTTTAATACTCAAAAGTATTGATATTGTCATATTAAAATTGTAAAAAAGTTACCAAAATACCTTTATTTTTATTTAAATAAATTTTATTTTTTTAACGCGCAAAAGTATTGAATTGATATTAGGGTTAAGGATACACTCCTCAGAGAGCTTGTGTGTGACGTCACAGATCAGTGTGTTTCCTCTGTCTGGGTGTCAGGATGTGTGAAGTGTGTGTCGGAGTGTTTATAATTCAAGCCTGAGGGGTTTTACTGGTTCATGAGCTCACAGTGTCCTCTAGTGGCAACTCTCTCTCTCTCCCACCCACACACACACACACACACACACACACACACACACACACACACACACACACACACACACACACACACACACACACACACACACACACCTCACTGTCAGTGTTGTTTTATGAGTTTTGCCGGTGATGTTTCACAGGCTGTTAAAGAGCAGTAAAGCGGTGTAAACTGCCAAGTTCCCTGAAAACACAGTAAAAACAGTGAAATATTTATTCCAGTGTAAATCATCTGTTTTTTATGTGAATATACTGTAAAACCCAACAAGTAAGTTAAGCTAACTCATTTCATTTGAGGAAACGATTGCCTCAATTCAGTTTAAGTTTATGAAAAAAAATAGTTATGAGTACTTTGAACTTATTTTATTCAAGTTCAATAAAACATTAATTTTGATACTGAGTAAATTGTTACTGTTCTGAGTAAAACAGTGTAGTGTCATTTATTTTTATTTTGTACTTATATGTTTTAATTGTTTGAGTACACTAATCATACATTTAACTTAACGTTCATGCAATCGCGATGTGAAAACTTTCATTAGTATAAACTTAGCTAGCTTTAACAAGCTAGTTTCCTTACATACTAATATGTTAAATGTGACTTTTCATGAAAATTCTGCAATCCACGATTGACGCCACCATATGACGTCATAATATGCAAATTAGATGGGAAATGTAATCCCTATATACACTTTGGGTCATCCTTAATATTTCTCTAATTTACATAAGGTCTCTATCTTTTATCTCTTTTAAGATATTGCCTTTTGAAAATAAGATGTCAAAATCGGAACGCTTTAGGAAAAAACCTCTGGCGCCTAAAGGGTTAACATGCTAACAAATATTAATATTAGTCTAAGACTTATTTTATTTTAGTTGACTTTTATGTCTAGTAAGGTAAATGTGTGTTAATGGTTTTAATGTAAGTTTCAGTCAGCGGATGTAACCCTGTACTGGGATCTTGTGTTCTGCAGGGTAAAGCAGGTCCGCCCGGCGGCACAGGTGAACAAGGCCCTCCTGGTGAACCTGTGAGTATTACAACACATCTATGTGTGTGCATGCTCAAAACAGCCTCATTGGCAAAAAACACACACAAAACGTGTTTTACATTAAAATAAAGAGAATTAAAAAGACTTCTGTATAGCACATATAGTGCTGGCTCAGTGTATATATATTATGTGTATATATATATGTATATATATATATATATATATATATATATATATATATATATATATATATATATATATATATATATATGTATATATGTGTATATGTTATATAATTCATATATATATAGCTATTGTGTTTGTTAAAATTAAGTATTAGCTTATTTAATATTTTTAATTTTATTTTTTATTTAAAGTTTTAGTAATTTTTTTAAAGCGGTTTTGTTATATATATGTATGTGTATATATATATATATATATATATATATATATATATATATATATATATTTATAGTTACTAAAACTGAAAATAAAAATGAATTAAAGTTATATATCACTTTAATGTATTTATATTTCAGTTTTAATACCTTACTATTCAAATAAACTGTATTTTAAGTTGCCAAATTGTACAAAAATTCTTAAGTATTTTTACATTTAAGTTTTTCATCTAATATAAATTAGTAATATTTAATTCAGCTTCATTTTAATTAGCTGCATTATTTAATGGTTTTAGTTTAAGTTTCATCGCTGACCTGTTTCAAAAAACTATTTCTATCATAGCTGTAATTAATATTATATTTGAGTTTTAGTTTTAAGTTAATTTAAGTTATTTGCCAAATTTCTTGTTTATCTAATGTTTATATTTCATTTTTATTGATAGTTTTTTTTCAGTTAAAAGTGTAATTTTAGTATTTTAACTTAAACTTGTTTTACTTAAGTTAGTTGCTCAAGGCAACATTTCTGATTTCTAAATATTAAAGGTTAAAAAAGGTTTTTAAAATATTTTAAAAAATATATTTAAATATTTAATTAAATATTTAAGTTGTATTTATTTCAGCTTTATTTTCAATGAATCAGAATATTGATAGTTTGATCAAGTTCACCGCATGTTGTATTTAAAAACAAAGGTTTGGGCTTAAATATAGTGCAGCTGAAGTCCACTACTGTAAATGAAAAAACTAAACTTTCTCAAACTAAATGAAATAAACGTCAAAAACTGCCACAAACTGAAGAATGTTCATCTGCAGTCACATCGTTGTTCATATGTGCTAAACTTTACAGAAATGTCGTGTGTATTGTGCAGCATTTGCTGCTTATTGTTGCATCTTTCTTGTGTAATACAAGTCACGATGTGAAGGCCTCAGAGGCTTCGTTTAGCTTCTCCACATGGTATTTCCAGTATTGAGTGTGAGTTAGGGTTACGGTTTCATGTAATTACATCTAAACATGTAATCAGCCGCTCTGACAGCAGATGAAAGACTTTTAACAGTATCTCTCAGCACCAAGGGCGACACGTCTAAATCTGATTTATATGACCAGAACAACGACCGAGCAGGACTGTTTGTCTGAAATCCATGTCTTGTTTGGAAATTAGGCATGATTTCTTTCTTACTTCATATTTATTTGAATGCGACTGTTTTGTTTTGATTGTTTAGGGGTCCAGAGGCCTCCCGAGAACGGGACCAGATGGAGAGCAAGGTCACGAGGTATTTCCTAAAATAAACGTATAGATGTGTGTTATAGAGTTCTCCTGTATCCAATTATGTAGTAAAATGTGCAAATTAAATGAGGGATAATACTGTACAATCAGACAGATAGATTACATAATATAGGCACTCTATGAGTGTAACACAACACATTACACTGCAAATGATGGCACAATTTGATTATTTTTAATTAATTATGTTGCAGGATATTTTATTGAGCTTAATTTTTGTATTTTGGGTCTGAAATACGACCTTTAGTTCTCGTCGTCTTGTGATTTTCCCTCTTTTGTGCGTGCTCAGGGACCTCCAGGACCTGAGGGAGAGCAGGGGCCTGTGGGTGAACCTGGACTCAAGGTGAGACAGACCATCCTGAAACTCTTACTGGGGATGTTAATTAAAAATGCTGTATAATTTAAATTCTTCCGTTGAACACAAAAGTTGTTCCAGCTGCTGTTTGTAATGAAATCAGATGATTTACACTGACAAGCTTTAATAATATTAACAGTATCATCGTGAGATCTATTGGCATTTGGCAACTGTTTATCTTTTTTTCCAGGGTGAAATAGGGCCTGTTGGAGAAGAAGGTGAACTGGGCCAACTGGGCATCCGAGTGAGTCTAAAACCCCACACGACTCCTGAATGTCCTAGTGAACGGATCCATCCGTGTGTTTTTATTGCTTTAACTGACGTTAGCCAAACAGTGTCAATAATCTGACAGACGGACCCTCGGGCCGTCCATTCACTCGCACACACTGAATGTCTTTGTCTCCGGTTACTCAATTATTCAAGCAAATCCTCTGTTTTTTATTGGATATTATGACATTGGGTGAATCTCACATGAAGACTGTCATGAATTATCTGGCTCATATTTCACTCTAAATTGAAAAGAAATAAATCATGAATCTCATTCTCAGTTCTGCCTTGTGGAAAAAATTCTGATATGTTATTCAAACTGTAAAATATCCTCTCTAATACTGCAATCAGGTATGTTGATTTGCTTATACAAATGAAAATGGCAGTAAAGGCCTCTAGGAAAAGCAAATAAGCACATCTCTGCTGCAGTATCAGCATCGAGGGTCAGCACAGCCGATGTGTGGGATATATCCCATGATGCTTTTCTAAATCTGTTACCATTTGTCTTAGGGTCCTCCAGGGCCACCCGGAGAAGACGGGCATCAAGGGAAGGATGGACCAAAGGTGAGACTACAGATTAAAGCTCTCCTAGGTGCTCTTTCTGAAGTATCAACTAGTCTGAAGTGTCCAGAAGTTTCAACTCAGTATGAAGTGTCCTGAAGTTTCAACTAGTCTGAAGTGTCCTGTAGTGTCAACTAGTCTGAAGTGTCCTGTAGTGTCAACTAGTCTGAAGTGTCCTGAAGCATCAACTAGTCTGAAGTGTCCTGAAGGGTCAACTAGTCTGAAGTGTCCTGAAGTATCAACTAGTCTGAAGTGTCCTGAAGGGTCAACTCAGTCTGAAGTGTCAACTAGTCTGAAGTGTCCTGAAGTATCAACTAGTCTGAAGTGTCCTGAAGTATCAACTAGTCTGAAGTGTCCTGAAGTGTCAACTAGTCTGAAGTGTCCTGAAGTATCAACTAGTCTGAAGTGTCCTGAAGTTTCAACTAGTCTGAAGTGTCCTGAAGTTTCAACTAGTCTGAAGTGTCCTGAAGTGTCAACTAGTCTGAAGTGTCCTGAAGTGTCAACTAGTCTGAAGTGTCCTGAAGTATCAACTAGTCTGAAGTGTCCTGAAGTGTCAACTAGTCTGAAGTGTCCTGAAGTATCAACTAGTCTGAAGTGTCCAGAAGTTTCAACTAGTCTGAAGTGTCCTGAAGTATCAACTAGTCTGAAGTGTCCTGAAGTGTCAACTAGTCTGAAGTGTCAACTAGTCTGAAGTGTCCTAAGTGTCAACTAGTCTGAAGTGTCCTGAAGTATCAACTAGTCTGAAGTGTCCTGAAGTGTCAACTAGTCTGAAGTGTCCTGAAGTTTCAACTAGTCTGAAGTGTCCTGAAGTATCAACTAGTCTGAAGTGTCCTGAAGTTTCAACTAGTCTGAAGTGTCCTGAAGTGTCAACTAGTCTGAAGTGTCCTGAAGTGTCAACTAGTCTGAAGTGTCCTGAAGTATCAACTAGTCTGAAGTGTCCTGAAGTGTCAGACTAGTCTGAAGTGTCCTGAAGTATCAACTAGTCTGAAGTGTCCTGAAGTGTCAACTAGTCTGAAGTGTCCTGAAGTATCAACTAGTCTGAAGTGTCCTGAAGTGTCAACTAGTCTGAAGTGTCCTGAAGTGTCAACTAGTCTGAAGTGTCCTGAAGTGTCAACTAGTCTGAAGTGTCCTGAAGGGTCAACTAGTCTGAAGTGTCCTGAAGTGTCAACTAGTCTGAAGTGTCCTGAAGTATCAACTAGTCTGAAGTGTCCTGAAGTGTCAACTAGTCTGAAGTGTCCTGAAGTATCAACTAGTCTGAAGTGTCCTGAAGTGTCAACTAGTCTGAAGTGTCCTGAAGCGTCAACTAGTCTGAAGTGTCAACTAGTCTGAAGTGTCCTGAAGGGTCAACTAGTCTGAAGTGTCCTGAAGTGTCAACTAGTCTGAAGTGTCCTGGAGTTTCAACTAGTCTGAAGTGTCCTGAAGTTTCAACTAGTCTGAAGTGTCCTGAAGGGTCAACTAGTCTGAAGTGTCCTGAAGTGTCAACTAGTCTGAAGTGTCCTGGAGTGTCAACTAGTCTGAAGTGTCCTGAAGTTTCAACTAGTCTGAAGTGTCCTGAAGTGTTCAACTAGTCTGAAGTGTCCTGAAGTTTCAACTAGTCTGAAGTGTCCTGAAGTGTCAACTAGTCTGAAGTGTCCTGAAGTGTCAACTAGTCTGAAGTGTCCTGAAGTGTCAACTAGTCTGAAGTGTCCTGTAGTGTCAACTAGTCTGAAGTGTCCTGAAGTGTCAACTAGTCTGAAGTGTCCTGAAGGGTCAACTACGTCTGAAGTGTCCTGAAGTTTCAACTAGTCTGAAGTGTCCTGAAGTTTCAACTAGTCTGAAGTGTCCTGAAGTTTCAACTAGTCTGAAGTGTCCTGAAGTGTCAACTAGTCTGAAGTGTCCTGTAGTGTCAGACTCAGTTCTGAAGTGTCCTGTAGTGTCAACTCAGTCTGAAGTGTCCTGAAGTGTCCTGAAGTGTCAACTTTCTCACTTCTTAGGGTGAGCCAGGTGACCGTGGACCAATGGGAGAAGCCGAGAAAGGGGTGAGACTGGTGACTCCGACCACCGGGACTTTCTGGAGATCCTGGGAAAAAAGGCTTCCCGGTTAGTGATGATAGAGTGTAGCAGTGCATATATTTTTTTGCACAGCACTTCTATAGAGTGGATATAGTAAAGCTGAAATGAAAAAGCTTCAGTGGCATTTAATAATGCATTAAGAATTTAGCTTTAACTCCCAAGGTGGACAAGTGCAAATGTTCGTATCTAGTGATGTTCCTACAGTGCATGCTCTTTAGATAATGCAAGTCTGTTGTGAGAATTTCTCCTGATGATGTGAAGCTAAAGCAGATGTTTCTATATCAGGAGACACGAGGGCAAACAGGGTCTGCCGGGCATCCGTGGACGTCCAGGAAAGAAGGTACCAGCGTTTCTGGATCAACATTAATTATAGCCACTAAAATTTGCATTATATTACATCAAAGCAATTTGAGGAACCTCTACATTTTAAGTGCACAAGAGGGGAGACTGAGGTGTTTTCAATCTGGAGTATTAAAATAGACAAATAAAATAGACCTCAAATAGAGCCCTGTGGTACTCCTTAAGGTTTCGTTTGTTAAAACTAGTTAACTGCATTAGTTAACATGAACTATCAATGAACTACACTTCTACATCATTTATCATCAGTCATTGTTATTGTTAATTTCAGCATTTATTAATGCAGAATTAGATTTTAAAGTTGTATTATGTTAACATTAGTTAATGCACTGTGAACTGAAATGAACTAACAATATATACAGGTGAAACTCGGAAAAATTAGAATATTGTGCAAAAGTTAATTTATTTCAGTAATTCAGCTTAAAAGGTGAAACTAATATATTATAGACTCATAACATAAAGCAGAATGTAAGATATTTCTAAGCCAGCTTCATGACTATGGATTACAGCTTATAAAAACCACAAATTCAAAATTAGAATATTGTAAAAAGGTTTTCATAAGTTGTAAGCCATAATCATCACAATTATAACAAATAAAGGCTTGAAATATCTCACTTTGCATGTAATGAGTGTATATAGTATATTAGTTTCACCTTTTAGGTTGAATTACTGAATTTTTGCAAGATATTCTAATTCACTGTGACCTGTATATATTTTAACTATAATCGAGCAAAACGTTTTTTTTTTTGCCATTTCACTGTGATGTTTGCTCAGTTAGCTCAAGTATTACCAACTTTTCACAACACCCCTTAATAACAAGCTCTTCTTTGTCTTATCTTGTTTGGGACACGTGATGCTCTTTATTTTCACATTACATGCACATTTATCTCATCGTCCTCACATGTAAATAACGCAGACCAGTCCTTTCCTTTAATATTTTCATCTTCCTCTTTATTAGGGTGAAAAAGGTCCGCCGGGTCAACTGGGAGAAATGGGTTCGCCTGGTGAAATCGGACAGACTGGGAGAGAGGACTCAAAGGTGCTCGTGGAACCAGAGGACCCGCAGTTAGTGTGCTTTCTTCTTTAACACTTCCCTACACTCTTTCTCAAGTCTTTTGAGCTTGAGAATTGGCTGTGCACATCCCAAAGATGAGTACCATTAATCAGTATGTTTATCATCATAGAAGCCAAACAATACAGTCCCAATCAGAGAAATGGGTGCACTGAATTCATTAAAAAGGGGAAATTTGGGAATGTTGTGTGTAGACCCACAACCTTAACATTTTACTGCATTGTGTTGCTGTATCTGATTGCACCACTGGGGGAGTCCTAGCCAAGTCAAGTCACATTTAATTTTGTAGCACTTTTTACAAAACAAAGCAGCTAACTTTTATTTCAAAGCAGCTTTACCGAGATAACAGGAAAATATTGCAAAACGAGTTTGTGTCCAGAGGAATATAGCATCACGGTCCAGCTATTATATAAATAATTGTTGCCTTTTTCCACACAACTACAGTACAAATGTGAGATTGGTTCAGAGTAGACGTTAGTGGATTGTTTTGTTGGTAAGATTGGTGTCACTTAACATTAGTTAAAGCATTGACTAACAATATACACACAGCATACAACATATTTTCTTAAAAATGCATTAGAAAAAAACTTTATTGCAAAATGTTACTGTAAAATTAATTAGGTATTAAAAATAATTGCTGAATCAGTGAGTTGCAGAAGCGTAATCATTTCCTCAGGCTCGTCAACATGCTGAGAACGAGTTTTACGCTCAAACTCGCTGATTTTACTGGATCAATTAAGGTGTGTGTAAACATTAGCAGGATTTGGAATTGAACCAAAGATTTTTGATGGGATTTGCACTAATGTCGTTAGAGATACTAGGGTCTAATCCGCTTTTCTTGTACAATGCAGTTAAGCGCCTGCTGATTTGGTGGTTTTAGGCTGGAATTTATAAGCAGAAAAGAATGTCTGTGATTTAACAGTGTTTAACGACACCAATGACATCTAAAAACTCGCGTCGTTAGGGAACCTAGCGTCTTGTTTTCATAAGCGTTCGCTTTTCAAGACGACATAATGGGATGAGCAGCAGGAGTTATTTTTTAAGACGCTATCCAATAATATGTTTTTCAGGAACAACATTGCTGACAGGAAACACTTGGGTTATTTTTCAGAGGGTCAAACACAAGCTAACGTACATGTGTGTTTTGTTCATTACCTTGCAGGGTCCGAACCTGGAGTTATGGGACCTCTGGGAGAGCTGGGACTGCAAGGCTACGCAGTGAGTTGCAAAAATATGCATTTGTGAATGCTTACAGAAACAAACACTTAAACTGGCAGAAAGTTTTCGGGAGCAGAAGCCCTAAAGTATCTCTTTACCATAATTATTGATTCAAATGTCTGCCAATTGATCAGGCCCAGCCAGCCAATCACCATTCAAAAAAGAATATTACTTTGGATTAGACAAGAAAATTATTCTTTTTTTATCTTATCCATAGGGTCACATTGGCAAGCAAGGTCCAGCAGGCCCCCTGGGACCAAAGGGAGAAAAGGTTGTACAACATAATTTGATATCTTGAACAAATATCTTCGTCTAAATGTCTAATTTGGGTTAAATTAGTACATATAATGCTTATAACTCTATGCAGACTTTGCAAATCTGCTAAAGCAGTAAATCATATTGTGAAAGCATCTATAACTGGTTTAAAAAAAATCCATTCTAATGTTACATTATGTGTGTTTTCAGGGTTACCCAGGAGAAGACAGTAAAACGGCAGGACCACCCGGGCCCTTAGGTGAACCAGTAGGTCTTAATTTCCTTTAACTTCCCGTTTTTGAACATCTGGACTGAAATCACAAAATAAAGAGCCGGTGATATTTACATCTCTATGATGAAGAAATATAACAACATATCAGTGTGTGTGTGTGTTTACAGGGCACTCTAGAGAGAAAGGTGAACGTTGGGAACCAGGAGATAATGGATATCAGGTTAGTGTCTCTGTAAGGAGTCTCTGTAAAAAAACATTCCTGTTCGCTAACTAGCCTATTTTTGTTTATAGCAACACCCTAGCAACCACACAGTAACATGATAAAACACTCTTAGAACAACAGCAACTGCATAGCAACACCCTAGTAACCATGCAGCAACATGATAAACACTCTTAGAACACATCAGCAACTGCATAGCAACACCCTAGTAACCATGCAGCAACATGATAAACACTCTTAGAACACATCAGCTACTGCATAGCAACACCCTAGTTACCACGCAGAAACATGATAAAACACTCTTAGAACACATCAGCAACTGCATAGCAACACTCTAGTAACCATGCAGCAACATGATAAAACACTCTTAGAACACATCAGCAACTGCATAGCAACACCCTAGTAACCATGCAGCAACATGATAAAACACTCTTAGAACACATCAGCAACTGCATAGCAACACCCTAGTAACCATGCAGCAACATGATAAACACTCTTAGAACACATCAGCTACTGCATAGCAACACCCTAGTTACCACGCAGAAACATGATAAAACACTCTTAGAACACATCAGCAACTGCATAGCAACACCCTAGTAACCACACAGCAACATGATAAAACACTCTTAGAACACATCAGCAACTGCATAGCAACACCCTAGTAACCACACAGCAACATGATAAAACACTCTTAGAACACATCAGCAACTGCACAGCAACACCCTCAGTAACCACGCAGAAACATGATAAAACACACTTAGAATAAATCTGCAACTGCATAGCAACACCCTAGCAACCACACAGAAACATGATAAAACACTCTAAGAATACATCAGCAACTGCATAGCAACACCCTAGCAACCACACAGCAACATGATAACAACACTCTTAGAACACATCAGTAACTGCATAGCAACATCCATAGCAAACATACAACAACGTGCATGAAAACACTCTTAGAACATCATCAGCAACTGCACTAGCAACACCCATAGAAACCACATCAGCAACAAGATAAAACACTTTTAGTAACACATATGCAACTGCATAGCAACACCCTAGCAACCACACATAGCAACATGATAAAACACTCTCAGAACACATCAGCAGACTGCATAGCAACACCCTAGAGCATAGCCCACACAGTCAACATGACAAAGCAAACTCTCAGAACACATCAGCAACTGCATAGCAACACCATAGTAACCACAGAGCGACATGATAGAAAAACTTTTCAGAAAAAGCATTAGCAACTTGCAATAGCCAACACTCTAGAAACCACACATCAACATGATATAAACATTCTCAGAACACTGCCAACTTCATAGCAACACCCTAGCAACCACACAGAAACATGTTAAAAATAACTTAGAACGCCTCAGCAGTGGCATAGTAACACCCTAGCAACCGCACAGCAACATGTTAAAAATAACTCAGTGACTGCATAGCAACTCCTAGCGTAGTGGCGACTTTTTGCAGGTTGCAATCTCATGTAGTTTGTTCTTCTGACATTATTTGTGTGTGTATGTGTTTTTAGGGTCACGCAGGGGTCACAGGCGCTCGGGGAGCCCTCGGTCAGCAGGGATCTCCTGTAAGTGAGACACAATCACTAGTGAGCTGCAGGCTTTTATTGCATAACTTCCCGAACTAGGTTCCTGGAAGATTTGAGCTCACCGAAGCCAGTTTTTGCAGGCTTTTATATGTTTAGTGTTGGAGTCGGGCCACACGCCTCTCGACCAGCCTAACATCATCACACCGCATTATACAATTAAACAGAGATGTTTTCATTATTTAACAGGGATCTCCTGGGCTTCCTGGTGAAACAGGATCCAAGGGTGAGAAGGGAATTCAGGTCAGTGTGTGTGTGTGTCTGCTTTTCCTGTGTATAAAACACCTGTATGATTTAAAGTTATTAATCCTTTTCCGGATAGACTTTCTGGAGAATTAAGTACAAGAGGTCATGTGACAATAATGTTGATACGTTCTATTACTTTTTTCTTTTACTGCATAATGTTTTACATTGTGTGTGAGAGAGTGTGTAAGTGACTGTGTTAGTGTGTAAGTGAGTGTTAGTGAGTGATTGAGTGAGTGTGTTAGTGTGTGAGTGAGTGTTCAGCATATCATGTCTAAAAATGTTTAATAGTAAGTCTATAGTCAACATTATGAGTCAATGGCCGTTCACACGCTGTCATATAAAAACAATGTGTGCGTTTAATGAGTTGCAGCCATCCTAAGCTCCTGTAAACACACTCACCGTCACGCATCTCACATATAGCCTGAGAGAAACACACACAGAGTGTTTGGCCAGCCCCAGTACTGAACCGTATCAGCCTTTGCCGAGGACAGGAATCTGGTGCTTCGATAAGAGAGGATTAGAGCAGATTCTTTATCACAATGTTTCTTTTACCTTGTACAAAACATTCTTATGCAACAGAGATTAATGAGAGGGTGTGAAATGTGTGTGTGTGTGTTTCCAGGACTCGCCGTAAGAAAGGATCCGAAGGTCTCGCTGGAGCTCCAGGTCTGAGAGGTGTGTGTCCTTCAAAACTTAACCTTCACCCTTCCCTCGGGTCATCTTGACCCGCAAATTCTTTTCTGATTCTTTTTCGAAAAATTGAGTGTTCATCAAGAGAGACTTTTGGCGCACTTGAACCACAAATACACACAAAAAAATGAAAGGATTCAGAGGAGTTTTGTGGTTGAAATTTTAAAACAGTAACAAATCCTTCCTCTTCGGTAAAAGACTCCTGATGTAAGATATTTAGAGCTGAATTAAAAGGGTTATGCCTGAAATTGTTATTTTGAGTTTTTTTGAATTTAAGTTGTGGGGAATGTTGCTTAAATTACTATTTATTTATTATGTATTGATTAAATCTAGTAATTTAAAAGTTACAAAAATAACAAAAAATCTTCCCAAGAAATTTTCATTAAAAATAGAAAAAATATAATCAAAAAAAGCTTTCTGGACAAAAAAAAGTATAATTTTAGGGCCTCGGGTCGGCCCCTGTGGTCATGTGACTCTCTCATGCTTTTCACTTCCATCACGTCTCTAGGGTCCGATGGGTTTTCCGGGGCCCAGAGGGACAGACGGTATGCGGGATCCGACGGCCTTCCCGGTCTTCCCGGTTTCCGAGGTCTCCCTGGATCCAAAGGCCAAACAGTGAGTGTGTAATCAACACACACTCGTCTATGATATAGATAGATAAGCGACTCCAATATAGCATCTTAAACGTGTCTGAAACCTGCCTTCACATGTTCACGGAAAAAGAGGTTTGCTGTAGGATTTATGTTGAAAAATTTTCACTCAGAAATTGCTCATAAATCTCACAAATAATTTCTAAATGGCAAGTGACACTTTGAAGTAAATTTATTATTATTTATTATTTATTAAAAAATTTTTAAAAATATATTTCCTTGAAATTATTATTTTTTTTTGACTGACGCTTTTGATTGACGTGTGTTTGCAGGGTAACCGTGGTGACAGCGGTCTCGAGGGGAGGGCGGAGCTTCCTGGCCCGGCGGGGGAGCTCGGTCTTCCTAGTGTGTGGTCGAGAGAGAGGGCCAGCGGGGTTAAAGGTCAAAAGTTATTCCTTCTGTTTCCTAGTTTTACCTTGATAATGAACTTAAAGGTGCAGTGTGTAATATTCAGGAGGATCTGTTGACAAAGGCAATATCATATCCATAACTATGTGTTCAGTGGTGTGTAAAGACCTTATCTAATGAAGCATTATGTTTTTATTAGCTTAGAATGAGGCGTTTCTCTCTACATACACCGCGTTCCGCTTACATCCATGTTTTTACGGTGGCCCTGAGACGGACTAACGCGCTTCGTCACTATGTTGTTCTTGGTGTAAAGATGCTGCTAAAGTCAGCGAATAAAACACTGACAAAATGATGGACAAGTAACAATAATATTCGCAATAACATAATAAATAATTAAGTAAACCTAATTTCTTATTTAATCTTTGTAAAGAAACATCATTGCTTAACTGGCTACTCTCTGCTGTCTCAGACGACGACATCACTTCCTGTCGGCCACCGTAACTTCTGTTGGGTGCAATTCACAACCTCACCACTAGATGCCGCTAACCATCACACACTGTACCTTTAATGGCCAAAGTGTGCAGTAAACTGGGTGAAAGACCAGATCTCACAATGCAATGATGACCTTTGACCTCTGCAGGGTGAGACGGGGTTTACCGGGCGATCGAAGGAGCCTGCGGGTGTGAAGGGCATGGAGGAAGTGACGGGAGACCAGGGCATGAAGGGAGAGCAAGGAGCCAAAGGAGAACCAGTGAGTGTTTCTGTTTCACCCATGAGCCTCTCTGTCTGACAGGGGCGTTTACACTAAAAACTCTTTTTATGCGTTGTGAATGGTTTTATTTACACTACAACAGCGTTTCGGAGCTTGACCCAGACAGAAACATAGTGTCGTTCCACATCGGTCCACATCTGATTCCATAAGGCTGCCACTGTGCTGCTGTGGTTAGATAAAAAAACATAGACTGAAAAAAAAATATGTTCGTAGTGTGTGTGACGTCACCCGTAGTGTTTCTGAAGAGCATTTTGAAGCCCAAAGTGGCGGAGCCAGCTGTCACCATCTTGGCCGCCGTCACACCCGGATAAACGGTAATGTGGATGCGGATTAGCTGTGGTGACGTGACGCTGAACACACAGCAGACAAACAGCTAGCAGTGACAATCCACCTGTCACTCAAGAGGCCACGCCCTTAATTATGCACAACTTTAAGGCTTAAGATAATTCAAACGGATGAGTTCTGAAAATATTCACCCCCTCACAGTCGTCATGAAGGGCAAAATTAGCGATATAGACCAAAACCACTTTTTGCACCAGACGGTGAACATGTTTATTTCTGCTGTAAAGTTGTGCGTTTTAACATGCGGGTCTATGGGATTGATTCACTTCTGCAGCGCCTCTAGTGGCCAGTGGAGGAACTGCAGTTTAACTCACTCAGTGTTAGATTCAACAGAGACTTCGGTCTGGAAGGTTACCGCTTGGTTTGAACATGCATGTTCAGTCTATAGGCTCGTAGTGTTTCTTTACATCGCCATCTACTGGCCTGGCAGCAGAATACAGCACTTTTAGCTGTTCTCGCGGATCCGTGTGAACGGGGATCGTTTTGACGGCATTGTCATCTGTAGTCTGCATCAAAACCAAACGCCAAGGCGACATTAGAGCAGTTATGGTCCGTTATTGGGATTATCATCAATCCTGGCCTTGTCTGAATTCGGCGGTGGAAGAATGTTCTTATGTAAGCGGATCGTTGGCTGAACACGGGACAAGCCGGCTGCTCCGCTCTTACATAACTCCGGAAACACCACACGGCTCAGACTGGGGATATCGCTTTACTGGCCGCGTGTGAATAAACGTACTCGAGGGATTGTGGATGTTGGCATATTAAGATGTAATTCAGAGACCCAGACGGATGAATGACCGGATCTGCTGGGAATGAACAGGCCGCAGTGACGATACTCCGGTCCGGATCGTGATCCTCTTTCTTGATTGGCTGCTGTGAGCTGACAGTCATGTGTGTTGCTTCCCGCAGGGTGAGGTGGGAGTTGCTGGCATGCTGGGACTCCAGGGTTTTCCGGGACCCAAGGTTAGTATTCAGATAAACCACAGACACACACCAGCGCTTGAACAGAGAGAAGAGTTCGAAACGAGAGTCACACACACACACACACACATGAGACGAACCGTTCAGACTGATGACTGTACAAGACCACTGTGAAATCAGATCTACAGTGATTAAATGTGTTTCAATATATATATATATATATGTGTGTGAGTGAGTGAGTGAGTGAATGAGTGAGTGAGCGAGTGAGTGAGTGAGTGAATGAGCGAGTGTGAGTGAGTGAGTGAGTGAGTGAGTGTGAGCGAGTGAGTAAGTGTGAGTGAGTGAGTGTGAGTCGAGTGAGTGTGTGAGTGAGTGAGTGAGTGAGTGATGAGTAATGTGTAGTGTAGTGAAATGAGTGTATGATGTAAGATATGTGAGTGAGTGAGTGTATAAGTATGTGATAAAGCGTAAGTGAAAATAAATAAATAAATAAATGATAAATAAATATATAAATAAATAAATATATAAATAGTATAAATAAATCATAATATATAAATAAATAAATATCATAAGTAAATAAATGAGTATATAATAAATAAATATATATATAATAAATAGATACATATATAAATATATAAAGTATGATATATATACAAATAAATGAGTATATAATAATATAAATATATAAATAAATAAATATATAAATAATGATATATATAGATGATAAATCTATAATAAATATAGTAAATAAATAAATATATGGTGATATAAATAATATAAATAAATAATAAATGAGTATATGAGTAGATAAAGTAAATAAATAATAAGTGTAAATATATAAATAAAGATGAAATATAACAAGATAAGTGATGAGATATAAATATGGAATGAATAATGGAATATATAAATGAGTAAATAATAATGATTATTAATAATATAAGATTGAGATATAAATAAACATTTAGATATATAGTAAATAGAGATATAAATAAATAAATATATAGTAAATATATAAATAAATAAATATATAAGTAATAAATAAATAAATAAATAGTATAAATAGCTAAGTATATTAAATAAATAGTAGTAGTCATGAGTAATAGTGAGTAGTAAATATATATAATGATCAGTATGCTGGTGAGTGAGTGAGTGAGTGAGTGAGTGAGTGAGATAAGTGAGCGAGCGAGTGAGCGAGTGAGTGAGTGAGTGATAGTGAGCGAATGTGAGTGAGCAGTGAGTGAGAGTGAGTGAGTGAGTGAGTGAGCGAGTGAGCGAAGTGAGCGAGTGAGTGAGTGAGTGATAGTGAGCGAGTGAGCGAGTGAGTGAGTGAGTGAGTGAGCGAGTGAGTGATAGTGAGTGAGTGTGAGCGAGTGAGTGAGCGATGAGCGAGCGAGTGAGCGTGAGTGTGAGCGAGTGAGTGAGTGAGTGAGTGATAGTGAGTGAGTGAGTGAGCGAGCGAGTGAGTGAGTGAGTGAGCGAGTGAGTGATAGTGAGTGAGTGTGAGTGAGTGAGTGAGCGAGTGAGTGAGTGAGCGATGAGCGGTGAGTGAGCGAGTGAGTGAGCGAGCGAGTGAGTGAGCGAGTGAGTGAGCGAGTGAGTGATAGTGAGTGAGTGTGAGCGAGTGAGTGAGCGAGTGAGCGAGTGGCGAGTGAGTGAATGAGCGATGAGCGGTGAGTGAGCGAGCGGAGTGAGCGAGTGTGTGAGCGAGTGAGTGAGTGTGTGAGTGATAGTGAGTGAGTGAATGAGCGAGTGAGTGAGCGAGAGTGAGTGAGAGATGAGTGAGTCTGTGTGTGTTGTCAATGTAATATTTTCATTTCTAAATGTTTTTACGAGTTCCAGTTTTACCTAACATCTAAAAAAATTTTTTTTTTTTTTTTTTTTACGTGTGTGTGTTTCAGGGTCCAAACGGAGACTTCGGGTTCACCCGGATTCCTGGACCCAAAGGCCCGACCGGTGTTCTGGTGAGTCTCATCTCGTCTGTCTTCTAGTGCCATAAAATGCGAGTTCTCATCTCACGTGTGTGTGTGTGTGTGTGTTTTAGGGTTTCTCTGGTCTGGTTGGTCCGCTGGGGATGATTGGTCCGGTGGGAAAGCCTGTAAGTATTCTGATGAAACATGAAATATGACTGTTAATCATACATGCCAATCTAAATGTCATTATCATGTATCAGGTATGCATTACTTCAGTGAACTCATTATTTCTCCATTCAATTATTACATTGTTTAAATTAATGATTTTTTTGCTAACTGTGATTAGTATATGGTCATTTCTGAAATCCAGAACTCAGACAGTCTCCTCTGATAATAACAGATCACTTACTGTAATGGGGACTCGTGCACTTTCTGGAAAGCTGCTTTGTGTTGTGATAAGCTGTGTGCAAATAAATGTGAATTGAATTGAATTGAATTGATGATGTGATGTTTTGCTGGTGTATCAGGGTGCCAGAGGGCCGAAAGGAAGCCGTGGAGAGATGGTGAGTTATGATTTATATATCACACACTGTTTATTCTCACGCCAGATCAGAAATTAGGATCTCTCTGCTCATTCACTGAATATCTAGACCCTTCTTTGTTATTTTATTTATTTATTTATTTCTCTGTTGTTGATTTCTGGCTAATACTTTTGTGCATTCGACAATATTTGTACATTCTATCCCCTGCGAAGAGTTGTGTATGTTACTTCTTGTCAATAAAAAAATAAAAATAATAATTCACTGAATATCTGCAGTTCAGGCGGATGTGTGTAACAGCCTCCAGAACACTAGTGAGGGCGCCAGCGCTCCATCACACTCTCACACACTCTCACACACACACACAAGCTGGAGCTGACGCATCTGAAAGAAAAGTTTGTTTAAATGTGTGCTGTGTATAATTATTTTGCATAAATACACACATATGCATGTATTAACTTAAGAAACATTTGCATCTAAATACTTTACATTTATTCATAATTTATATTATACTGAAATTTTAATATTTTAGATTGAATAACACATTTTTCTTTAATACATCCATGCTTTGTGTGTATTTAAATATACAAAATAATTGTACACACAGATATATTATGTAAACAGAAGTTTTTATTTTAGATGTGAATAATCCTCGTTATTATCTTATCAAGTCATAACCTGAGACTGATTGGTTTATTACTCATAAGCATAAGATTATGGACTCTTAACGAGTGCCAGAAAGTGTGTGTGTTTACACTCCAGAACGGTTCTCTAGGTAATGATCAGCTTGTAATGTGTGTGTTTCTGTGCGCAGGGTCCTCGAGAGCCGCAGGGTATGCCGGGGCCGCAGGTACATCACTCATCAATGCTCATTCATGACAGTTTTTGACTTTTCTTCATGCACTTTCCCAAGATTCATGATTAGGCTTCAGACTGTGTCTGTCGTTAGAGTTGGGCATCGTTTGATTTTAACGATTCTGATTCACATTTCGATTCTGCTTATCGATTTCTAA
>JAQIUQ010007441.1:0-60000 GCA_030378365.1 Hybognathus amarus | reverse complement strand
GAACGCTGAAGTATCTGAGCGGCGTCGTGGACAGCATGAAGACACCGCCGGGGTCGAGGGACAACCCTGTGCGCTTCTGCAGAGACCTGCTGGACTGCCAGAGCCAGATGAGCGACGGTGAGCCTCTTCAAGTTCAGGGTTGCCAGATCTGCAGTTTTCCCTCATCAGACATTATCAATCATCACACAGAGCGTTGTGCTATCACTTCTGATAAGAAAGTCTCAGCTTTCAAATTCTATACATTTTAATAAAACTCAAACAATAAATGGCGTTTTGACGCTCTAAATGTGACATGACAGATCGCTATACAGTTTGCAGCATTATTTGGGAGAGATTTTTTTTTCCTTTAGAGAAATGAAAGTATTGTTATAGGCTGACATCGTTCAGAACGATCGGCTATCAGTGTCGTGTAGATATGTAGTGTCAGTGCATCTCTACTTGTGGAATGACTGCATTAAATCATCAACTTTGTTTTGGGTGTGTGTGTGTGTGTGTCAGGACTGTTCTGGGTGGATCCGAATCTGGGCTGCACGTCTGACTCCATCCAGGTATTCTGTAACTTCAGCTCAGGCGGACAGACCTGTTTGAACCCCGTCTCCACTGATAAGGTACTGCCATAAATACTCAAATATCATATTAAATAACACTGATGATAATCAATTCCCAGATAGTAACGTCTGCAAGATGTTTGTTAAAGATCACTTCGTCTGGAAAGCATCTGATAACATACATTCTAAATCATTACATCTTAAAGACATCTTCTAAACGTCTATTCGACATCTGACAGGAAACGTCCTATAGACGTATTGCAGATGAGCAACACTGTGATGTACATGTGCTATCTGGGAATTAACTTCTGGTGCTGTTTTTAAATGAAATAATTTTTTTGCAGAACAAGTTTTACTCTGAAACTGAGAAAATCACAGGAATAAATATAGTCGTGCTTCATATTTCAGTTTTTTATTTTTGTTTCAAGCTTGATCTCTCAGTAGAGGAGCGTTCAGTGAGAGTGTGTTCGGCTGCAGTACCAAACGCTTCCACTAGAGGAAACACGTCATTCATGTCCAATGCGTCATTTCTGACCGCGAGAAACACAAGTGTGACGGATCATTTAACCTTTTTCAATCACGTCCATGATTTGTGTGTGTGTTCATATACTAAGTGCCAAAACCTTGAAATAAAAAATTCTGAAACGTACAATTTTTCAGGCAAAATGACCGAATAGAGTTAAAATAGATTTATTTTGAACTCACGCTCATGTAATGACATCATTTCCATGAAGCTCTGATTAAACTCACTAAAGTTTGACTGTAAAAGCTCAAAATGAATGTTTCTGACTCTAAACATGACTGTGCGGAAGTGTTTTTTACTCTCTCCTTATTCACTTACGGACAAAATCAAGCAAAGTTTCCTCGTTATCTAAACACTGAGAAGCGTTTGATGAAACTCAAGATCGTGTTTCCTCTGAAAGGACAATCTGATTTTCATTTAAAGCTGATTTTCCTGTAAGCCGGATCATTTGTCAGCTTAGACCGTAAACACACAGTTGCCAGAACGTAGAATGTTGATTGCATAAACACTAAGAAGCGTGTGTGTGTGTGTTTTGATCTTCGCAGGCCGTGTTTGATGTGGGGAAAGTCCAGATGAAGTTCTTACACTTGTTGAGTGTGTCGGTCACTCAGAGCGTTTCCCTCCACTGTTTGAACGAGCCGGCGGATGCTGGCGGCCGCGCGCCGAGGGCTCTGCGTTTCCAGGGCTGGAGCGGTCAGGTGTTCCAGGAAAACACACCTCTGAGTCCTCAAGTGCTCCTGGACAACTGTGAGGTGATGTGAAGATCCGCTTTAGTCTACACTTGACAGTGTTGTACATTCATAGAATTAATCTATTCTTTAATATCATTTCTCTCAGATTTTCCGCAGTGCTTTCACACGAAACCTCACTTCCCCGCGCTAAACTGTGCTTAACCCTAAAGGGATAGTTCACCCAAAAATGAAAATTAAGTCATTAATTACTCACACCCATGCTGTACCAACATCGTAAGACTTTCGTTCATCTTCAGAACACAAATGAAGATATTTTTGATTAAATGTGAGAGGTTGATCACTGCTACATAGGCACCCTGAAGGGATAGAAACTTCCCTGCCCAGAAAGTTATTAAAGACATTGTTAAAATAGTTCGAGTGACGCCAGCGGCTCAACCTTAAGTTTAACCTACAGAATACTTTCTGTGCACAAAAACCAAATAAAAATAACGACTTTATTCGACTATTCCTTTTCTTCCTTCTGGGCCTGAGATGAGAGTTCAAGAGATTTCCACGACGCATGCGCGAAAATTGCACAAGAAGTAGTTGAAGGAGATCGCAATTTTCGCGCATGTGTCGTGGAAATCTCTTGAACTCTCATCTCAGGCCCAGAAGGAATAAATGGAATAGTCGAATAAAGTCGTTATTTTGTTTGGTTTTTGCGCAAAAAGTATTCTCGTCGCTCTGATAAACTTAAAGGGATACTCCACTTTTTTTTGGAAATAGGCTCATTTTACAGCTCTCCCAGAGTTAAACAGTCAACTTCATTCGAACGATTTTTTGATATTTAAAAGAATATCAGTAACCAGAACGTTTCTGGTCTCATTGACTTCCATAGTATATTACTATGTAAGAATTGCGAGAATTGCGTATATTACTATGGAAGTCAAGTTGATGGAATTTGACTGTTTAACTCTGGGGGAGCTGTAAAATGAGCCTATGTCCAAAAAAAGTGGAGTATCCCTTTAAGTTTATCAAGCGATGAGAATACTTTTGCGCAAAAACCAAACAAAAATAACGACTTTATTCGACTCTGCCTATTTTAACGATGTCTTTAATAACTTTCTGGGCCGGCAAGTTTCAATTACAATAGAAGCCTATGGAGGAGTGATCCAGCTCTCAGATTTAATCACAAATATCTTCATTTATGTTACGAAGATGAACGAAAGTCTGACGGGGTTGAACAACATGAGTGATTACTGACAGAGTTTACATGTTTGGGTGAACTATCGCTTTAACTTATCTGTGTGTTGTTGATGTTTTTTTGATCCAGAGTGATTTATTTTCCCGTTTCTCCCGACAGATCCGCGACGGCGGCTGGCATCAGTCCCGATTCCTCTTCCAAACACAGGACACGCATCATCTTCCCATCGTGGACGTTCAAGGTCTCGTTCCCTCGAGTCCAGGAGACCAGCGGCGCCTGGAAGTGGGTCCGGTTTGCTTCCTGTGAAACCACTGAAGGACTTGGTCTCGGAACGGGCCGAGCTACTGAAGAACAGACGAGACCTCAGTTGTGTTTATCTGTGGAGTCTCGGGTGCGGTGTGCCCCGGTCGATCTCGAGTCCCGCTGTGGTTCTTGTTAAAGACTCTTTAGACGGCGCTCTACCTCCTTCACGTACAGGTGCTCGTGCCCCAAACAAACTCTACGCAAGTACGCCAGCGCAAACTCATGTTTAACACAAGTCTGTTCGGATCGTCTTTCAGAAACACAGCCTAGTTTAGACCTCAAGTTAGACCAGTCGACGGTTCTCTAACGTTATGAGCAGTCTTCAGGAACTAACTGTTCAGACTACAGTGTGAAGACAAATCTTGCTGAGCGAGTTAGTTAAAGAACACTAGTTATGTTATAATCCACATCCACACACATATTCTAATGCAAATTTGGGGACATTAAAAAGCTGGATGGAAATGCCATTAAAACTTGCAGTAAGATTTCATTGGTAACTCTTTACAATAAGGTTCGTTAGTTAGCATTAATTAATGTATTAACTATCTATCAATGAGTAATACATTTGTTACAGTATTTAGTAATCTTTGTTAATGTGAGTTAATAATAATCCAGCTGTTCTTGTGTGTTTACAGTGCATTCACTAACAAATACAACCTTTGATTTTTAAATGTTGAACTTAATATTAACTGAGATTAATAACTGCTGTGGAAGTATTGCTCATTCTTAGTTCATGTTAACTAACAAACTTTATTGTAAATTGCTACAAAAAAAATGTTACAGCTCAATTTCTCTGATAAGAAAATATGCGCATCAACTATGATGGAAACATTTACCAAGACTTTTTATTCTTTTATTACTGGTATTTTGAACCAATTTTCCAGAAAGTGCTGATGTTGTCCTCTTGAACGAGTGAAGCGCTGCTTTCTCAATAGTTGGCTATTTCAATAGTTGTGTTTTACAGAAGCTTGTTTCCGCCACAGAATAAAACACTTTAAAAGATAATTGTGACTTTTTATCTAAACTTTTTATCTGACTTTATTTCATGACTTTCTGACTTTATATCACGAAATTCTGACTTAGTATCTCACAATTCTGACTTTATTTCACGAAATTGACTTTATTACAAGAATTTCTGACTTTATTTCACGAATTTCTGACTTTATTTCTCACAATTCTGACTATTTCTCGCAATTTTGACTTTATTTCATGAAATTCTGACTTTATTTCTCGCAATTCTGACTTTATATTTCGCAATTCTGACTTTATTTCATGAAATTCTGACTTTATATCTCGCAATTCTGACTTTATTTCATGAAATTCTGACTATTTCTCGAATTCTGACTTTATATCTCGCAATTCCTGACTTTATTTCACGAAATTCTGATCATATATCTCGAATTCTGACTTTATTTTCACGTTTAAAATTCTGACTATATTCTCAATTTTTGACTTTATTTCATGAAAATGATTTTATTTCACAAATTTCTGACTTTATTTCACAAAAAATTCTGACTATTTTCGCAATTCTGACTTTATATCTCGCAATTTTGACTTTATTTTCATGAAATTCTGACTATATCTCGCTATTTCTGACTATTTCATCGAAAATGATTTTATTTCACAAATTTCTGACTTTATTTCACAAAATTCTGACTATTTCTCGCAATTCTGACTTTATTTCACGAATTTTTGACTTTATATCTCTCAATTCTGACTTTATTTCATGAAATTCTGACTTTATATCTCACAATTCTGACTTTATATCTTACAATTTTGACTTTATATCTCACAATTCTGACTTTATATCTCGCAATTCTGACTTTATATCTTGTAATTCTGACTTTATATCTTGCAATTTCTGGCTTTATATCTCGCAATTCTGACTTTATTTCACGAAATTCTGACTATATCTCGAATTCTGACTTTATATCTTCGCAATTTCTGACTTTATTTCATGAAAATGATTTTATTTCACAAATTTCTGACTTTATTTCACAAAATTCTGACTATTTCTCGCAATTCTCGACTTTATATCTTGCAATTTCTGACTTTATTTTCACGAAATTCGGACTATATCTCGCAATTCTGACTTTATTTCACGAAAATGATTTTATTTCACAAATTTCTGACTTTATTTCACAAAATTCTGACTATTTCTTGCAATTCTGACTTTATTTTCACGAATTTCTGACTTTATATCTCTCAATTCTGACTTTATTTCATGAAATTCTGACTTTATATCTCACAATTCTGACTTTATATCTCACAATTCTGACTTTATATCTCGCAATTTTGACTTTATATTTTCAATTCTGACTTTATATCTTGCAATTCTGGCTTTATATTCGTAATTTCTGACTTTATATTTCGCAATTCTGACTTTATATCTCACAATTCTGACTTTATATCTCACAATTTCTGACTTTATATCTGCAATTCTGACTTTATATTCTCAATTCTGACTTTATATTCGCAATTTTGACTTTATATCTTGCAATTCTGGCTTTATATTTCGCAATTTTGACTTTATATTTCGCAATTCTGACTTTATATCTCACAATTCTGACTTTATATTTCACAATTCTGACTTTATATTTGCAATTTTGACTTTATATCTTGCAATTCTGGCTTTATATTTGCAATTTCTGACTTTATATCTCGCAATTTTGACTTTATATCTTTCAATTTCTGACTTTATATATTCACAATTTCTGACTTTATATCCACAATTCTTGACTTTATATTTCGCAATTCTGACTTTATATCTTGCAATTCTGACTTTATATCTTGCAATTCTGGCTTTATATCTTGAAATTCTGACTTTATATCTTGCAATTCTGACTTTATATCTTACAATTCTGACTTTATATCTCATAATTCTGACTTTATATCTCGCAATTCTGACTTTATATCTCGCAATTCTGACTTTATATCTTGCAATTCTGGCTTTATATCTCGCAATTCTGACTTTATATTTCTGCAATTCTGACTTTATATCTTGCAATTCTGGCTTTATATCTTGCAATTCTGACTTTATATCTCACAATTCTGGCTTTATATCTTGCAATTCTGACTAAATTTCTCGCAATTCTGACTTTATTTTCACAAAATTCTGACTTTATATCACACAATTCTGACTTTATATCACACAATTCTGACTTTATTTCACAAAATTCTGACTTTATATCACACAATTCTGACTTTATAACTCCCGATTCTGACTTTATATCTCACGAATTCTGACTTTATATCACGCAATTGCAACTTTAGAACTCGCAGTTCTGACTTTATTTCACACAATTTGAGATGCTGCGATGCCATTGGTCCGCTGGTTACTCCAGTTATCCAATCACAGCCTCTGCTGAGGCACTTTGAGGGATTTATTCGGAAAATCGTAGTTAATGCACATCTTCTTATTGGATAAAACAATATATCCACCTCAATTGAGCGCGTATGTTTAAGTTATGAATTTTTTTTTATTTATGCGTGTCTTTGCGTTTCCATCCAGTGTTTTTCATGCGATTTTCACAAAATGCGCTTTGATAATAGGTGGATGGAGGTATAGCTATTGTTTTGCAACTTTCGATGGAAAAATAGCTACAGACTGTGACATTTGAAGGAACCACAGAAACACAAGTGTGCATGTCACGTATGTTCATCCACCAGTCAATCATTGGTATCTGTGTGTTTGTGTACAGTGTGTTTCTGGCCGTAAGGTGCTTGTTTGTGCTGGCTTCTTCTGTGTGTAGTTATTTCAATCTGAACAAACCTAATTTATATGAACAGTGTGTTGATAAGTTATGTTATACTTTGGCTTAATATACTTTATACGTTAAGGAGAACGTCGTTCATGACCCTTAAAGAAACACCGCAATTATCAGACTGATGAAAACGATAATGAGGATACTTGATGGAAGTTTTTGGCAGCGAATGGTTATTTGAAATAATTTAAAATATTTCAAATAAGTGAATTTACTTGCTTTACAAAAACGTATATTTGTGATATCTTTAAGGTCCTAACCAGATGCGATGAGATTCTAGAGACGCAACTAAGAGATATGACAAAATCACAGCCAATCAGAAGAGAAGTTTGGGCAGAGTCTCTCTGCAAGCGCACTGCAATCACAGCCAATCAGAAGAGAGTGTGGGCGGAGTCTCTGGAGCGCACCTCACTTGAACCAAATCAATCCAAAATCACAGCCAATCAGAAGAGAGTGTGGGTGGAGTCTCTCGGCAAGATCACTGCAATCACAGCCAATCAGAAGAGAGTGTGGGCGGAGTCTTCTCCAAGCGCACTGCAATCACAGCCAATCAGAAGAGAGTGTGGGCGGAGTCTCCGGCAAGCGCACTGCAATCACAGCCAATCAGAAGAGAGTGTGGATGGAGTCTCTCTGCAAGCGCACTGCAATCACAGCCAATCAGAAGAGAGTGTGGGCGGAGTCTCTCGGCAAGCGCACTGCAATCACAGCCAATCAGAAGAGTGTGTGGGCGGAGTCTCTCTGCAAGCGCACTGCAATCACAGCCAATCAGAAGAGAGTGTGGGCGGAGTCTCTCGGCAAGCGCACTGCAATCACAGCCATTCAGAAGAGTGTGTGGGCGGAGTCTCTCTGCAAGCGCACTGCAATCAGCCAATCAGAAGAGTGTGTGGGCGGAGTCTCTCTGCAAGCGCACTGCAATCAGCCAATCAGAAGAGAGTTTGGGCGGAGTCTCTCTGCAAGCGCACTGCACTCGCAGCCAAATCAATTCAAATTCACAGCCAATCAAAAGAGCATGTGGGCGGAGTCTCTCTGCAAGACGTGTCGCGTCTGGTTAGGACACGGTGTCAGGGTTGTCGACTTCTCTGTGGTGCTGCAGTATTCAGCGTTAGCAAAGAGTTAGTCATTTTTTATTTTTCCCTTATGTATATTTGGACATTATATGTTTGTTTATTTATGTTATCTTTTTATTTCTCAAAAAAATACTGTACTCCAATAAATTATGATATCTCTCAGAGATCTATCTGGTCACTTACCATTTAGTTCGAAATCTTATTTATGTCAAATTCGTATTTGTATATAAACACAAATAGGGAGTATATGTTGTGTTCTGGCAGCTGCGATTGGCCAGATTCAGATCACGTGATCACACACAGGAAGTGTAACACCTGTTAACTTATGATTGCAGTATCGAAACTGTCACTAAATGTGCCTACAGAAACAAAACAAAGACGAAAAATGTAAATATTTAATATTTTGACATTAAATAAAATGTATGATTTAATCACAATGTACTCATGAATTATGTTTTATTTCTGTTAATGACATTGCCTTTTTCACATGGTGTCTAAATATGTTACACTAATAATATATATTAACATGGACATATGGAATATTGTATTACTATAATAAGGAAAAATATGTGTCCTTTTACATATTTATATAATGCTGTATATTATATAATATACAATATCATACATATTTATAGCATACAGTCATCCAAACATTCTATATACACTACTGGTCAAAAGTTTAAGATCAGTAAGATTTTTTATGTTTTTAAAAGAAGTCTCTTCTGCTCACCAAGGCTGCAATTTTTTGATAAAAAATACACAAAAAACACAGTAATATTGTGAAATGTTATGACAATTTAAAATGACTTTTTTGTTAATATATATTAAAATGTGATTTATTCCTCTGAAAAAAAAGCTGAATTTTGTGCTGTTCTTTGAACTTTCTATTCATCAAAGAATCCTGAAATAAAAATGTAAAAACTGTTTTCAACATGGATAATAATCATACATGTTTTTGGAGCATAAAATCATCATATTAGAGTGATTTGTGAAGGATCATGTGACACTGAAGACTGGAGTAATGATGCTGAAAATTCAGCTTTTTTTCAGAGGAATAAATTACATTTTAATATATATTAACACAAAAAAGTCATTTTAAATTGTCATGATATTTCACAATATTACTGTGTTTTTGTGTATTTTTTATCAAAAAATTGCAGCCTTGGTGAGCAGAAGAGACTTCTTTTAAAAACATAAAAAATCTTACCGATCTTAAACTTTTGACTGTAGTGTATATGTGTGTGTGTGTTTATAGATAGATAGACCCAGAGAGAGCGAGAGAGATACATGTACTTGTAACACAGTCACTTTAAAAATTAATTTTTGTGATGATCTAAAATGTTGTATTAGCTCGTTTCAGCTGGACGTATTATTATGTTGTTTAAGGTATGCTGCTCTGTGGTAATGTTAATGTGTTTAACAATGATAATATGTTAATGCCTGCTTGCTGTTTGAAACGATTTAATAAATAAATCTTGACGCCCCGACTGTCGTAAACTGTCGTAAAGCAGGCACGGAATACGGCAGACACGTGTGCGGAGCGTGCAGCATCCAGTGTTTTGGTTAGATGGCATAACATTAAATAATGATTGTTGAATCTGTTGATGTAGTGGATATGTTACCTGTCATGGACAACAGCAGTGAAGTAGACGATGACCGGAGAGGAGTTAAGCGCAAGATAGCCTTGTCGAGGTCAGTTTCTTCAGTGGAGAGTGTAAATATGTAATAATGTTGGGTAAATAAATGATAGTGATTGTGTTTCTCTGTTTACATCTATGAACGTTAGTGTTTCTGCTTGCATTGTCGTATTTGTTTGCTTGTCAACAGTTAAATATGGCTAAAACATCTGTTAGACATAAGATCAGTAAGTTACCATAGTAATTAAACGTACCATGGTTTGAGTTTAACAACAAACTAACTTGTATTCCATTCATATCAGCATTCATCGATCATCTGACATTTATAACTCGTATTGATGATTGGTCGCTATTTTAAATATAAACAAAATTAATTTATAATTTAAAATGAGCAAACGTTTAGGATAATAGCCTCTGTTTGTGTTTCGACTTCTTAAGTTGTGATGTTTGTGAGACTGAAGAGGCCAAATACAGATGTCCCAGCTGCAAGAAACACACCTGCAGGTGATACACACACATTCACTCTCTCACACACACACATTCACTCTCACATACACATTCACTCACTCTCTCACTTTCAGACACACACACACACACACACACACTCTCAGAATGCCATGTTAACGTATGATAACATAAATTACATATTAAATACAAATAAATTTGTGTGTGTGTGTGTACATATGTATATATATATATGTGTGTATATATATATGTATATACACTACTGGTCAAAAGTTTAGGGTCGTTAAGATTTTTTATGTTTTTAAAAGAAGTCTCTCCTGCTCACCAAGGCTGCAATTTTTTGATAAAAAATACACAAAAAACATAGTAATATTGTGAAATATTATGACAATTTAAAATGACTTTTTTATGTTAATATATATTAAAATGTAATTTATTCCTTTGAAAAAAAAGCTGAATTGATGATTTTATGCTCCAAAAACATGTATGATTATTATCCATGTTGAAAACAGTTTTTTACATTTTTATTTCAGGATTCTTTGATGAATAGAAAGTTCAAAAGAACATCATTTATTTAATTAGAATCTTTTCTAACATTATAAATGTCTTTACTGTAACTTTTGATCAATGTAACTCATCCTTGATGAATAGAAGTATTGATTTCTTATTTATTTCCCCCAAAAATAAAATACAAATTCTTACTGACCCCAAACTTTTTAAAGGGTAGTGTTTAATGTAACAAAAGCTTTCCATTTCAGATAAAAGCTGTTCTTTTGAACTTTCTATTCATCAAAGAATCCTGAAATAAAAATGTAAAAAACTGTTTTCAACATGGATAATAATCATACATGTTTTTGGAGCATAAAATCATCATGTTAGAGTGATTTGTGAAGGATCATGTGACACTGAAGACTGGAGTAATGATGCTGAAAATTCAGCTTTTTTTCAGAGGAATAAATTACATTTTAATATATATTAACATAAAAAAAATGTCATTTTAAGTTGTCATAATATTTCACAATATTACTGTGTTTTTTGTGTATTTTTTATAAAAAAATTGCAGCCTTGGTGAGCAGAAGAGACTTCTTTTAAAAACATAAAAAATCTTAACGACCCTAAACTTTTGACCAGTAGTGTATGTATATATATGTATATGTGTGTGTGTGTATATATATATATATATATATATATATATATTGCTAAATTATAAACAAATATAACAATAAAAACATGTCAGCTGTCCCCTATAGTAAGCCTATAGTATTCTTCAGCCGCCTGCATTTCTGTTCATGAGAAGAAATAAAGTATACCCATGTGTGTTTTGTGTTGTTTGTGTGTTCATAAATGTGTGTGTGTGTGTGCTGTTCTGAGTTCTGCTTCTGTCCTCTGTGTAGTTTGGCTTGTGTGAAGCAGCACAAGATGGTGTCAGGATGCTGCGGTGTTCGGGACAAGACGACGTTCGTCCCTCTCTCTGAGTTTGATGAAATGAACCTGCTCAGCGGTGAGTATCTGCAGCCGTCCGGACAGAAACCCTGATGGTTAAACCGCTTAATGAATGTGACGAGTAACGGTCCGCTCATGTAGATTACAGGTTTCTGGAGGACACCGCTCGACTGAGTCAACAGTCCAGCCGAGACGCCGTCCTGCAGCGCAGCCGCCAACACCCGAAGGAGGTGAGTACTATCCGGGTCACGGCACCAGATGTAACCTAACCGGTCCTACTCAACCCGCTTCATGTGGGATTCGAACCGGTGTCTCCAGCATACGAGCCGGACGCAAACAAGGACTCTAAAGCCCACAGTCTCTAACGTTAGACGCTAGTGCACCTCTTGAGGCCAGGGGAGTGAGGTTTACGTGCACAGCTCTTTACTCTCATCAGGAAAAGAGCCAATCGAGAGCTCGCGTTACACCATTTTGGGAAACAATATCTGACGCACACACAGCTAAAGCGGCTCCTGAAGACAATAAGCTGAGGACATGCCGGTCGCTCTGAGGCCGTTCTCTGTGTCTTCTACAGCGAGATGCGACGTCGAAGTTCCTCTTCAGAAATGAACTCACCTTATTTTTCTTCTTTCAAGGGCATGTGGATGATCAGGAGAGCAAGAGCTGTCAAAGTCACGCTGAAGTTTCTGCCCAAAATGTTCAGCAAACACCGGGAGAACAGAACCATCTTCAGAAGAGCGTAAGTCGCTGTGATTCATTTGTTTTCAAATGTGATTGTACATTTATGCATTTATCCAAAGCAACATTGCATTTCGAGGCACACGTGATATTATGGATTCATTGTGTGCATGTATAATGTACGATATATCGGCCACCATATCGGTATTCGGCCGATATAAGTTCATTTTTAATGTTCTCGGCCTGATAAGAAAGTGTGGCCGATATATTAAAGCAGATAAATAATGTATGTCCTTCATCTGAGACTCTTCAGATGCGCACTGTTCAACATGATGGTTTTGAATCGCTTGAAATATGATTGGAATCGCTTCAAAAATGAAAAATACAGTTAAATTAATATCGGCTACATGAAATCATATTGAGAACATTATAATTGTGTGCTTTTAATCATGAAACTTTTGTTTTTGTAATCAGGCTCTCAAAAATTATATACATTTATCGGCCGATATATCGGTTATTGGCTTTCACATATAAAAAATTATCGGTTATTATTATCGGCCAAATTTTCATCAGGCGACATGTTTTCTTATGTGATGTGTTATTTTAAATGATTGTTTTAACAAGCCTATGTTGGAAATCTCGGGATTAGTATTTAGTATTTAAAACAACCAAATAAATGAATTAAACATCTCACCTTTGAAAAGTTGGAGGTTATCCTAAGTTTAAGAAGTTATTTATGATGATTTTCAGGAATTAAAATCCTCAAGTTTTGTCTTTAGAAAATAAACTATTAGACAATTCTTTAGATGTGTTGAAAATAGGAGTTTTATTCTTAAGAATGTTGTGTGAATCCGCCCTGGTGTTTCACACAGTTGTTTTGTTTTGCATTGAGCCACATGGTGGCGCTCTTGGTAAGTGCAGTGATGTGGAGGGTCTCATCTGATGGACGTGGCTCTTGAGAAATGCCAGTTTCTGGTGCTGCTCAATGGGATTGTGTTATTTAATGTGTGTTAACTGCTTTAAAGGGCAGAGAGCTGGCAGAACAGTCTGTCAGGCTGGACCGTACATCATTACTCTCCGTTCTGTTATTTTAATAAGCGTAATTAATGTCATTAAAGACAAGAGATCATCTACTGAACACACCTCCCTTCATGACATCACCTCATCCCATATATGGCAGTGGAGTGGACACTGGTGATTGGCTGATGCTCTCTCTGGGGTGCTTGTGATTGGCTGTGCTCAGCAGGGGCATTAGTGATTGGCTGAGTCTGGTGCAGAGAGTCTTGTGATTGGCCGATTGAGTTCCAGGGATACTGTGATTGGCTGAAGTGTACAATTAGCCTTCTAATTAGGAATGTCGACTCTGTACTGTGTTGATAAACATAAAAAATCATTATTTTGTGGACGGATTAGAAGGTAAATATCAGTACTGTCATTAAACAATATGCGTTGCATATGCATTATATTTAGCAGTATCTAATGCCTGATCAGTGAATGAAGTGTGTTGGAAGGAGCTTTTGTATTTTACGATTAACTGGGACTTTTGGTTTAGTTTAATTATTTGTGTAGTTGTGTAATTACTGGTGATGAACAGTTAAATTATTAAAGGCAAGTCATCAGCAAATTATTAACATTCCTTGTAAAAACATTCAATCATAATGACTCTTGGCCTTTCTATTGTGATGAACATTAATCCAGACTGGAAAAACCGACCATTGTCATGATGTATAAATCATGCTGAAGTTTCGAATCGCCATGTTGTTGACTTTATATTTCGGATGCCTCATCCAATTATTCTAGCAATTTTAATGTAGCTCTTTTGGGACAAGTGGCAAGCTTTCAGATGACTTTTGATCAGGCAATCTGTGAAGTAACAGGATTTATTTATATTTTTTAATCGGTCTGTCTGGCAACGAACTTGTCGAGTATGTTTAATAAAGCACTAACAAAGTTTGGCATTTGTGTCGGAATAACTTTTTACTGGTAGTCGCTGTATGAAGAATATTTGGGTATAATAAGTCACAGTGCATTGCGCTCCTCACTTATATAAATGAACTGCAGTGTCCTGCGCACACTAGTAAAAATTATATCTGGTGTCTGAATCCATTTTTTGTTTGACTGTATGTGTCATTGTGCCGGTATGAGCGACAGAAGCAGGACAAACGAGGGACAGAAATGGGTTTCAGAATGTACCAAGTACACAATATCAGAAGCAGATGTTCAGCAACTGCACATGGTTAGCGACACGCTGCGCTTTAGCCAGATGTGCCGAGGGAAGGCCGTGTAAAGCCAAACCATAAAGCCAAAAATGAACGTTCAAATTCGCAATACCCCCATCAGACACGGTGCGGTTGCCTTGAACTGGACCGATCCCAGTGCAGTGCTTTAGGTCAAAGTTCACGCTTTAGTATGCTCCTTGTTGGTGTGTTGTGCATGTGTTCTGGATGAAGTTTTATAGCCCCTAAATCACCCTAATGCTGATCAGTGTGCTTCCTCAGGAGGATCGCTGTCAGCTCCTTAACAAGCCACTTAGCAGAATTCGCTAATTCTTTCGGAAATGATAAACGGCGACGGTTTTGGCGTCTCATCGTGGAACATGGAGTCCTGTGTGTGCATCTGTTGGGTTTATATTGAGGACACAAGGATTTTTCCTGTCCGTTCTCGCGCTATGTTTTGTCAACTTCACTCAAAAAAATTACATGTTGGCTTTAATTAATTTTAATTTGTCAACAGGTTCCACATAACTGGATTACGTTAAACAAACATAATTTGTGCATGTAACTTAAACATAATAGAATTATGTAATTTTAAATTACCCAATTTAAGTAGTCTCAACATGAATTTTTAAAGGCTTCCTGACATGATTCAAAGGCATTTTATTATATTCATTCATCCATTTATATTTCATTTGATTCAGTGACATTTAATTAAATTGATAGACTTTAAGAAGCACATATTAACATCTTGAATGCTAAGATTTACATGCTCCTTCATTCAAAGCAATTGAAAATAATGAAATCAGTTCGACAGCCAAACAAAATGCTCAACTCTTCTCCACAATGGTAACCCACTGTAATTTAACTGGTTTAATAATTCCAATATAATTTAATATTAAACACTATTACACACTATCAAGTCTTCCCCTTTTCTAAATTTCTCAAAAAAAACATAAAATAACACTTAATTTTAACATTTATTCTCTCTTAATTCAACCATATGCAAAGCATGCTGGGAACTAAAAGCACTGCCCAGTTTCAGTTAAGGCAACACAAATCAATCATGTAATCCAACACAAACGGATTAAGTAAACTTAAGTTGTTCGTAGATTTAAGCAGATTGAACACAATAAAATTAAGTTTGGGCAAAACGGCAGTCGGCTCGCACTATACTGCCACCCTCTGGATGTACACTTATTTTACTTAACATAAATGGTTTGTGTTTAGACAACACATTAGGATTTTGTACTGTCAAGTTGAGAAACAAATACATAGACCTTAATAGAAAAAAAACATGTAAAGTCAAAAAACACAATTATTATAAGTAAACTATATATAAATATATTATGTAAAGTGCACAACCTCCCTAGTTCATTTTTTTAAGTGTTTACAGCAGAAAAAATATGTTTACAGTTTACATACTGTATCGCTAATTTTGCCCTTCATGACGACTGTGGGGGGGGGTGATTTTTATTTTATATAACTCATTCGTTTCAATTATTTTAAACCTTAAAGTTGTGCATAATTAGGGGCGTGGCTGCTTGAGTGACGGGTTGATTGCGCTGGTCACTGCTAGCTGTCTGTTCAGCGTCACCTCAGCTAATCCGCCTCACTGCACGTTCACGTTTATCCGGGATTGACGCTAACAAGATGGCGACGGCCGGCTCCGCCCACTTTGGGCTTCAAAAATGCTCTTCAGAAACACTACGGGATACTTTTTTACAGTCTGTGATTGAAACTGGCGGAAGTGGTGTTTTGTGGGACGCCGCGGTCTAAATGAGGCTCCTGGTCACTGGCAGCGTTGACTGCGTTCGTGTGCCTTTGCTTTAGACGTAATGCAGACTTGACTGTGCAACATCTGCCTTAGGTGAAGGGCCAGCTTGTGTTTGGGAGTGTATGTGCCGTTACCTTCGAGATGTCATGTAGAATAGCCAATTAATTATCGAACGGGGTGTGTTGTCCATGAGCGCCAGGGCTCGTTTGGAGTGATGTTGACTTCTGCAGGTGTCGTTAAGCTGCTTCTGGAACGAGTCCTTGCAGGTTTTTTGGGCCTCTGAACGGATTCTGCTGTCTTTACAGGCTTTTAATACGTTTCTGAGGGATGTTTCCCTGTGCACCAACTCACCAATGCAGCACTAGATTTCTGCATTGTATGTTTTTTAAAGTTCTCTTAATTAAAATTTCCTGATAATTTACTCGCCCCCACGTCATCCAAGATGTTCATGTTTTTCTTTGTTCATTGTAAAAGAAATTACGTTTTTTTTCTTGAACCCATTAGACCCCATTGAAGTCACTATATGGAGAAATCCTGGAGTGTGTTCCTCAAAAACCCTAATTTCTTTTCGACTGCAGAAAGAAAGACATTACCATCTTGGGTGACGTGGGGAAGAGAAAATTATCAGGAAGTTTAAATTCTGAAGTGAACTCCTCCTTTAATGCACAGTTGCATATATATTAGTTCTAATGAAGCTTGACTGTTTCTTTTCTCTTTAGTCTACAGGGGTTTTAACACATTAAACTGCTTTACTCCGCCTGTTGATGTCATTCCTCAGACATGGATTGCTTCTGGCTGCTTACTGCAAATAAATGCCATTGGTAATTAGAAAAGCTTATTTAGTCTAAGACTTCTGGCCCTTTCCGATGTGCCTGTTTCTGTTGATAATGATTTCCTGAGAGTGACATAATAAAAGCCTTGTTAAAGCAACCACAACTCTTACCCAACAGGCTTTGTTGTTCCAGCGTCTTTGTGAAATTTCTCACACATGAGATCATCTGATTGAACCTGATCTCTGCTGTTTGTAGGTTTTCCGAGTCTATTCACGGTTCGCATCGATTAACCCTTTGTGTTCGGCATTGAGCACAACTGATGCAGTGATTTCAGTTCATGTGTTTCAGTACCAGTTCAAAGTGATTCAAATTGTGTGTTTAAGACTTAAAGGGGACGTTTTTACAAGCTTTTCAAGTCTTAGGTGTCCCTAGAAGTGCAATGGGGATGGACGAAATTATCATATATGGAAGATGATTAACCGTCAGTGACCAGACGATCATCAACAATGACAAATATGAATTAAATTTATATATATATATATATATATATATATATAGAGAGAGAGAGACAGTTTACACAAAAACTACCCAAACACTGGGTTGTTGTTTTCTGTGAGACTCTCACACATGAATTATTAGCCTGACTTCGTCATACTCCGTATTCTATTCAGAATGTGAGTCTGATACTGCATCTAGATCTCAACAATAAAGCCAACAAATCTGCTCGCATTTGTTGGAACCCAGTCTCACCTTTATAACAACTTAAATACATTTTAATAAATGGAGAGAATGACGAAAGAGACCAGGCTGAAGAAGTGTGTTCGTTTAAATCTTTTAAGAAAAGAGACCCGGAGCCAATATGATGTTTTAATGATGACTTCAATACAAAATGATGAGTAGCATCATCTAATAATTCATTTTGAGTTGCATCGCAGTGATGCCCATTTCGGTTCCTTCTTTTACTTGGTCTTCCATGAGTGCGACCAAAGGAGAAACCATTGCGTTTTCATTGCATCTCATCTTCTTCAGCGACCATTGGAGCCAGCTGATAAATTAAACTTTTGCAGAATCCCACAGGAAGGACGGCAAACACATCTTGATGATCAACAGATGCCTTTGTTGCAGTTTTCTGTTCGTCTTTTAAAATGAATGCGCTGTCGATTTCTTCTAAAACAGACGCGATGGCGGAATCTATACATCTCAATTCTCCTGCGGCGGCCATCTTTGTTGTAAACCAGTTCAAACCCAGCGCTCAGATTTTTTTACTGATCATAATTACTCCTCAATGGATTTCGAGTTCAGACCGAACTTTCCGACCAAAAAATGTTGTGGGTGGGGTTCGGGCTGGCATCCAGGCTAATGTTAAATATCTGTCAGCTGTTAAATTTAACTACACAATTAGATAATACCAGTTTAGCTCAACTCGACTCTTCACAGTTGTCCCTGTGAGAAAAGATCTGGACTTGAGCGACCAGTTGGGAGCTGTAGCTGAGGGCTAACCAGGTGTTGTGAAAGATAACACACCTTTTTATTATTTTTCCTTGCCCAGGGCCTACAACAGGTGTATGATGGACTTGACCTCACCGTTGAAGAATCCTTCTGGATCCCAACATTATTATGAAAACAAAACCGTGTCTTTGGTGATTTAGAAATCTTACACGTCTTCGTTTTACACTTGGGTGTCTCTGTTTTCCCTGTCCGCTGGCGTCCCTCTAAACAGAAATATCCAAAACATTTACTCTATCCAGAACTCATTTTCTGGGAAATGGATCCAGAGTAAGGGGTCAAAATAAAATTAAAAAAACTGACTCCAGATTCTTGTTTTACTTAGAATCGAAATTTAAAAACAAGACCTGTTTTGGCTCCTAGTTAGGGATGCGTGATATATCGGACACCGTATCGGTATCTGCCGATATACAATCTTCTTTAACTTTAGCATTATCGGCCCGATAAGAAAATGTGTCTGATAATATTAAAACCAATAAATAATCTATTATTATTTAATATAACAGGTTTTAAATGGCTTGAAATTTGATTGGAATTACTTCAATAAGCGCAACGTGCAGCGCAAGTCTATCATATCGGTTTTAAAATCATAATAAGAACATCATTATAGTTGTGTGTAATGGACATGACTTTTAATGGTGAGACTCTTGTTTTTGTAATCGGGCATGTTCAAAAATGATTTAAGAGTTTGGATTTACATTAATCGGTCGACATATCGGCTTATTATCGGCTTTCAAATATATAAATAATTATCGGTTATCTGTATCTAGTGTCTTTATTCCAGAAGTTTAGATATTTCTACTGGAAAAGAAGCCAAAACATGTTGAGGAGGATGTTGAGCTTTTTCCATTAGTGGAAAAAAGTTTCCATTGGCTGTTGTAGGCGTAACAATGCCTTCGCACCTGGTATTCCAGGACTTTTCCACCACGCCTTCCACCCTGATCTCTAGCGGGACGCCAAGCCTGTGCAAACTCATAAATACCTTTGCCTGGAGGGCGGCAGAACATCTTTACACCTGTGAAAGTAAACCCTGCTCTCCTCCAAAGCCCAATCCTTCGCCCTGACCTGCTGCCCACCCCAGGCTGGAAAACCACCTCCGTTCCTGTCCAAACTCTTCTGCCAGAACCTTGATATCTGATCTCGTGTCTGAAGTGTGTGTGTTTTGGAGGGGCTGGTTGTGTAACAGTGCCATCTGGATCTGGTGTGTGTGTGTGCGCGCGCTCAGAGTCTTGGCGGAGACTCTTTTGGGATTGGCACGCAGGGTTCTGTGGAAACAGATTAGTCAGTGGATGATGGGCATATCAAAGATTCTTCTTCTTCTAGTCATGTGGTTCGTGATTTAGCAAATACGTCGGTGCTGAGTGTTTGGTTCACTTTTGGCCTATTTGACTCATGCAAAGGTAAACGGTAGAACATTTGTCCTATTAAGGGCTTTTTTTTAAGCAAAAAATTGTTGTGGCCCATTTTGTTGTTCCAAACACTTGAGACCTTTGTTTGTCATCAAAACACAGATTGAGACAGAAATTGTTTCTGTCCATCAAAGTCTATTCACTTAAAACTTCATAAAGGCATCATAAAATAAATCCAAGTCTGGTTTCATTTAGGCTTTTATACACTTAAGAATATTGATCAAATTATCTTGATTTTAGATTTCCAGCGTTTTGTCAATTTATATTTTTTGAATAAAAAAATAATAATTTAAGCATCCATCCATCCATCCATCCACCCACTCACTATCTAACCTGCCATCCCAAACGTCCATTCATCCATCCACCCACTCATCCATTCATCCCAGACATCCATCCATCCACTCATCCATCCAACCACTCATCCATTCATCCCAGACATCCATCCATTCATCCATCTATCCAGCCCATCCATCCAATCATCCATCCATCCATCCATCCACTCATCCATCCATCCATCCATCCATCCACTCATCCATCCATCCACTCATCCATCCATCCACTCATCCATCCATCCACTCATCCATTCATCCCACATCCATCCATCCACTCATCCACCCATTCATCCATCCAACCACTCATCCATTCATCCCAGACATCCATCCATCCACTCATCCATCCACCCAACCACCATCTAACCCACCATCCCAAATGTCCATTCATCCACTCATCCATCCACCCACCCATTAACTAACCCACCATCCCAGACATCCATCCATCCATCCACCCACCCACCCACTAACTCATCCATCCATACACCACCCACTCATCCATCCATCCATCCATCCAGTCATCCATCTATCCACCCACTAACTCATCCATCCACCCACTAACCCATCCATCCACCCACTAACCCATCCATCCACCCACTAACCATCCATCCACCCACTAACCATCCATCCACCCACTCATCCACCACCCCTAACCCATCCATCCACCCACTAACCCATCCATCCATCCATCCACCCACTCATCCATCCATCCACCCACTCATCCATCCATCCAACCACTCATCCATTAATCCATTCTATCCACCCAATCATCCATCCATCTTAAAACTCTTTATAGTCTGGTAAGTCGCACTAAAATGTTATTGATGGATTGATGTGAAGTTGTTTGGCATCCTTAACTTGAGGCTAATTGCTTCACCCTGAACTGGATTGATCTCAGTGTGACATCTTCAACAGTTTGCTCTTGGCGTCTCTCGTGCCCTACACCAGTGAGTGTGGGCTCCTGCCCGGCTCATTACAGGCCTCACATGGGTTGGATTTGGTTTCTATTCTTCCTCATATTGCCAGGGTTCGTGCTGGCAGAGCCCAGTTTTCTCGTTTGTGCATGTGGCATTAAGAGTTGTTGAGTGTAAACTCTTAGCAGCAGCTGTGGAAGTGGTCAGCGGTATTTCATGTTCTTTGAATCTTGTAAAGAAGTCTTTGGTTTTATTGTCTGTGCTCCAGTTCTGCCACTCAACATGGGGTTTCTGCCAACTGAGTTATCGTCATCATAACTGTGATGCCCAGCATTGATTCGTTCCCTCCAAACGCACACCTTCTCGATTGCGTTAGCAACACTGACGACACTCCAGCATGTTGTTCCAGTAAACACTAACCATGATGCCAGACAGGCCTGGATCAACACATGCGATCTGAATCATGTAAACTGCGTTATTGTTGTACTTCGTGATGCTGTCTGGACTGTCCAGCTTTGTCAGAGAGTTTGATTACTGGAAACAGTTTGCTGTTGGCCTTCACACTGACTTTTTGGGACATAACTTTCTTTCTGTTAGAACATTGAGACCGTGAGTTCAGTGCTACACATCGATCTGGTTTTCTAATGATGATGATGAGGTACACTTGAACCAAAAGTTATTCAGACACCACATATGGTTTGTCTTTCACTAGTGTGTGCAAGACTATAGTTCATTTCTGTAAGTGAGGAGAGAAAAATAAAGGAAACTGTGACATATTGCACCCAAATATTCTTTATACAGTCACTACCATTTATACACATTTGGGACCATGATTTGGACACTGTGAGCTGGATGATGTTCTGCTGAAGTGTGTGTTCTGTAATTGCTATTGCTCTTTTTACACACACACTGAACAACATGAAGCATTGCTTGGTCACTGGTTGAGCTAAACTGGTATTATCTAATTGTGTAATTAAATTTAACAGATATTCAACATAATTCATGTGTGTGAGAGTCCAACAGAAAGACAAAACCAGTCACATATTATCGTATTATCGAGTTCTGCTCATATCTGATCACCATTTTCTGAACTATAGTGAATAATGTGGGAGATGTTGAAGGTGTGTGAATGCGTTGGGTTTGGCTGTATATTGCCGTATGGGGTTTAGATGGTGTTTGGGAACCATAACTCAGTTGTGCAATATCTGTCTGGTTTTAATCCCTCAGGGAAGGACGATTCCACTGGCATCTGAAGATCCACTTTCCTCAGAGCGATGCGGTTTATTCAGAGAGGTATGATACGCCCTTCTCTTCTGTTTTGCTCCTTTGTGAAGTATTTAGGTGGTGGTTTGGTTGATGACGTTGCAGAATCCAGTCATACAAATGTAATGTACAATATAATGTCTCGGATTTGGAAAAAGTAGGGCTGTACATTTAAAGGGATACTCCACTTTTTTTGGAAATAGGCTCATTTTACAACTCCCTCAGAGTTAAACAGTTGAGTTTTACGTTTTCGATTTCCATTCAGACGATTTCCTGATATTTGAAGAATACCAGTAACAAGACGGTTTTTGGTCTCATTGACTTCCATAGTAGGAAAAAAATATACTATGGAAGTCAATGAGAGCAGAAACTGTCTGGTTACATGATATTCTTCTAAATATCAGAAATTCGACTGAATGGATTTGAAAACGGTAAAACTCAACTGTTTAACTCGGGGAGTTGTAAAATTAATCAATTTCTGAAAAAAGTGGAGTATCCAATTAAATTGTGATGGATGGTTCATTTTTTTTATTTGATTATATTTAAATGATTCATTAAATTGTTAATGTTTTATAACTTAATTAAAATACCCCGTTTTCTGATAATAAATTTGAATTATATCATAAATCCAGAAAAATGTATACAGACAACAAACAACATCATTTCTCATAGGGCCTATTACTGTTAGAAAATTTATGAAACAATTCAATTGTTCTATGAATTCAATTGATTGGACGTGGTTTTTGATTAACATATTTAAACCATTAATGAAATCCAGAATTTTTAAATCAAAAACACATAATTGGGGGAATTTTTGAAATAAAAATTCTAAATTTCATAGGGTTCCAAAAATGTGTTTACATTTATTATATATATATATATATATATATATATATATATATATATATATATATATATATATATATATATATATATATATATATTGGTTTTGTAATGATTTGTTAAATTGTATTGGTTTCGTAATATATTAGACATGCATTTTAATTACTAAAAATGTAAATTTAACCATTAATGGAATCCAGAGACATGGGAACAGGGGAAAAGGACAAGCCAATAGTTCTGAGTAGCATTATTAAAAGCATACTTCAGCCAAAACTAAAAAATTCTGTAAGTATTCACTTTCTGGACCATCAGAATGACCATTTTATGTTTCCAAATCCATAAAACAAGAGTGTTTTAGTTCATGTCACGATCCAGGAAACAGTGTTTTGTTCACTTTAGACTGTTATATGGACGAGCTGAGGGTCAGGGTGTGTAAATATGGACAGAATTTGATTTTAAGGCAAGCTATTTCTTCCCTTTCTCTCAGGTTTCCTGATGACACAACAGCTCGATCAGATTCTCAACGAATACATTCATCCTTCAGAATCAGATCCGGTCAAACGAACAAAAGTACGTCAAACATCCCATCAATGCCGCATTCATCTGACCAGTTACCGTCATTGGGCAACACTATGAACCGTACACTTATTTTAATCTTCAACACGGTTTGTGCTCGTCTCGGTTAATTAAAAATAATCATTTGCTTATTCAGGTCAGCAGCAAAAACATTGGTTAATAAAGTGAGATTAAGTATATTTGTGTTATTTAACATATTGAATTATTGCAGGTTTGTGTAATCTGAGTTTCTGATGCGGACAGGAGAGTTGGAATTAATAATATGGTAACACTTTACAATAAGGTTCGTTAGTTAACATTAGTTAACTACATTAGTTAATATGAACTAATAATGAATAGCACATATACAGCATTTGTTAATCTTTGTTAATGTTATTTTCAACATTTACTAATACTTGATTAAAATCTTGTTAACATTAGTTAATGCACCGTGAACTAACATGAACAAACAATGAACAGCTGTATTTTCATGAACTAACATTAACAAAGATGAACAAATGCAGTAACAAATGTATTGCTCATGGTTAGTTCATGTTAGTAAATACATTAACTAATGTTAATTAATGAACCTTATTGTAAAGTGTTACCAATAATATTAACAGTGTTCGTCCAATGTACTTATTAAAGTACTTAAATTTGACTTATTTTTTATTTAAGTCCTGAAATCCCTTGAAAACTTTGATATTTATGAAAAGCTACTATTTTAATATGTGAAATTAGAGTTTAATTTTATTTAGAAAGCAATCTTTTCACACAATATTAACTCTGCACCCCGTCTGTATGGCTGTGAGTGTGATATTGCTCATTAATATCCAAGTATATGACTTTCATTCATGAGGTCAATCATATATTCATGAGAATGATCAGTGTGAATAAGGAAAGTGATATCTTTATCATCGATTCCTTTCAGTGGTTAAAGTTTGTTTTATTTTACACTTGATTTATTAGTTTGTGTTTGTCTGTTTACCTCTTTTAGAATTGAAAGATAATAAAGATAGGGATGCACCGATATGACAATTTTGGCCTGATACAGATAACCGATAATTCTTTATATTTGAAAGCCGATAACCGATATATTGACCGACAAATTTCTAGACAATTTTTGAGAGCCTGATTATAAAAAAGTCTCCTCATTAAGAGTCAAGATACAAACACAATTATGATGTTCTTATTTTAATGTTGTGTAGCCGATATGACGGATTTGCGGCACAATTTGGACTTAAACTGGATTTTCCTTTTTTTAAGTGATTTCAATCGAATTTCAAGCAATTTTGTTGAACATCTAAAGTGCCTCAGCTCAAGGAAATGATACATTATTTATCGGCGTTTAGATATCGGCTGAATGTTCTTGTTGGGCCGATAACGAGAACATTAAAAATGATCATATATCGGCCGATACCGATAATGTGGCCGATATATCGTGCATCCCTAAATAAACATATTGTTTGATAAGTGAGGTCTCTGATTATAGTCCTTGAAACCCAAAAGTAGAGCTGGAGTTTCGTTTGCCAGTGTGTGTACGACCCCTGACTGTGAGCCGTGTGCTGGAGCTCTCGCAGGAAGTGCTGGTGTGTGTGGACAGTGGTTTGACAGTGATCTGGTGGACGGGTGAGGAGACGTCGCTTTAAAACACAGGGCTCACGTTGACATCTGGCATTTTCACGTTTTCTTGACGCCTGCGTCTGGTTTGTGATGTAATCTCGGTGTGGCGTGAGCGCAGGATTGTCAGTCAGTGAGATGGTGTCTGGCTCTCTCACTTCTCGAGTTTATGGATGACGGACTGCCAGGGAAAAGTGGGACAGATTAATGTTCTTCTCCACATGATGATGAAAGTGGCGATTGTTTCTTCATGGAACGGTTTCAGAGACATTTAGGTCAGCACTTCATTATTATTATTATTATGACGTCTGCCCTTTTATTTTACAGAACTCAAGCTGTGGTGTGGAGTTGGAAATAAACTCTTGACATGGTGATAATAGGCCACTAAATCAACACTAGAATAGAGCTGGGCATCTTTTGGATGACGCTCATGATTCAGGGCATCTTTCAGAGACGGTTTGATGGTTTTGTAAACTGTGAAAGCCAACGCTGACGTCCAGCAGTTTGACCCCAGAGATCAGAGCCGATTCACGTCATTCTGTAACAGTAGCTCATTAAACGTGCAGACGAGTCGCTGGAGGATCATCTTAAAGGAGTGAAGTTAGTGTATTAATTCACTTCCTGTTGTTCAGCTCTGAGAGGTCTAGTGCTGGTTCTCGTGCTCTTCTGGATGGAGTTAGAATAGTCTCAAAATGAAATGGTTAAATATAGGATTCACAAATGTGTTAGCTAAGATTATATATTTTCCAAGGACTGGGATAAAAATATAGATTTCATGATTTGAATCGATTCTCCTTTGATGAATCCCAAGAATCGCTCTTTTAGTCTACGCTGTTTTCAGAAACTGGTGAAACTCAAAATATGGTGCAAAAGTTCATTTATTTCAGTAATTCAGCTTAAAAGGTGAAACTAATGTATTATATACACTCATTACATGCAAAGTGAGAGATTTCAAGCCTTTATCTGTTATAATGTTTATGATTATGGCTTACAGATAGGATGTGATCTCCCACCCCACACACACACACACACACACACAGAGATTTGCAGAAGCGGATCAAACAATACATTTATTTGTAGAAACTTTCAGAAATGTGCACACACACACTAGTGTATTGATGAACTGTTTTCATGGATTTGAATTTATGTGAATATGAATTCTGTATCATGAATATAAAATGTGAATAATGTATTTTGTAAATGAGGCCGTGGTGTGTGTGAGGATATAGATGAGAGTGATTCAGCATCACGTCCAAACCCTTCTCTCCCCAGCGTCGTCTGTGTGTTGTGTGTGTTACTGCAACCCATGCATTGTTCCGATATCAGGCATCGGCTGTCAGGACATGTTCCACGCTTCCACACGAGAGTGTGTGTGTGTGCTTTGGATTCTGATGAACACTGTTCGGATTCGGCCGTGATAATGAGTTGAGATGAATGATGGGTTTTATCGAAGATAACCATCAGCTTCAGGACACAATGAGAGGCGTCACTGTGGGTTGACGCAGTCACACTGTGTGTGTGTGTGTGTGTGTGTGTGTGTGTGTGTGTGTGTGTGTGTGTGTGTGTGTGTGGTAAGAGTTTGGATGCATATTCTTATTCTTTATTCTGACTATTGTCCACGTATTGTTGACATAAAATCCTGAAAAATTCAAACATACTTTTTGTAAAGATTATAACATTTTATTTGGCACTGTTTTATAAAATAGTAATATATTTGTGTTTTTCAATTCAATTTATTAAGCATGCTTTTTGATTTTTAAAATGAAATAAACTGTTGTATATAATTGAAAAATGGAATTATTATTATTATATGTGTGTCATGATTACAATTGATGATTAAGCTTTAGTATTTAAACCATTAAAACTGCAATAATTCATTATATATTAATGAATGAGAATAAGGAAGAGTTAATAAAGATGTTGCAGGATGTGCACACACACTGTCTGACCTCACGCATGTTGTGTTCTAGGTTACAGATCTACGTTCCACAGCCCTCACGAGGACATCAGAGTCTTCCTGAAGGCAGAGCAGAGACTACACAACTCTATCAGGCAAGACTATACATCTGTCTGTCTGTCTGTCTGTCTGTCTATATCTGTCATGTGTGTCTGTCTGTTGTATATCTGTCTGTCTGTCTATATCTGTCTATTTGTCTGTGTATCTGTGTGTCTGTCTGTCTGTCTGTCTGTCTGTCTGTCTGTCTGTCTATGTCTATATTGTCTGTCATATCTGTCTATCTGTTTATCTATCTGTGTGTCTGTCTGTTGTCTGTCTATATCTGTTCTATCTGTCTATTTATCTGTGTGTTGTCTATTGTCTATATATGTCTGTATGTTTGTCTGTCTATGTCTATATCTGTCTGTCTATATCTGTCTATTTGCCTATAAAATCTGTCGTCTGCTGTCTGGCTCTGTCTGTCTATCTGTCTGTCTGTTGTCTGTTGTTGTCTGATGTCTACTGTCTGTCTATATTTGTCTATTTGTCTATAAATCTGTCTGTCTGTTCTGTCTGTCTGTCTGTCTGTTGTTGTTATCTGTCATGTCATATTGTTCTTGTCTGTCTGTCTATATGTCTGTCTGTCTATAAATCTGTCTGTCTGTCTGCTCTGTCTATCTGTCTTGTCTATTAGGGCTGGGAGAAAAAAATCTATTTTTTTAATTCAAGAATTGAATATTAAATACAGACAAACTCAATCATTAATTGAAAAATTGTATTTATATTTTTAAACCAATGGTTGGGTTTGTCCATATTTGACCCAAACATGGGTTGAAAATCAGCAATTTTAAGAGTGTGGAGCGTTTAATGGGTTCCAGAAAGTTACCAGATTATGTTGCACGTTTAATTAAGCAAGAATCTCTACAATAAATGCCAAATTTGGTGTAAAATTTCAGAAATCAAAAACTGTTTTTTGCGATTCGATACTGTAAAGCCCACGCCATCGTTACTGTTCGTATCACTGTGTGTCAAGAGCTGAGATTCAGATATGATCATGAGCGTTTGCTTTCTGACCAATCAGAGCAGAGCAGCTCTCAGAGAGGCGGAACCTTTGATCGAAGCGTTTCAGACACAGAGAGAAAGGAGTTCATGTGCGATGGATGTTATGAGAAAAATAAAGTGTTTTTGACCTTGGATGCGTGTAAACCTGTTTCTGTTGATGTTCTCATCGCTTTAGGGCCTGATCTTAGCATGTGACGTGTTTTCGGCTTCTGTCCTTGTAAATGCCACTTGAGTGGTGTGTGTGTGTTTTATAGTGTCTTTGGTAAGAACTTAAACGTACCCCGAGAGAACGGAGGCTTTCAATTAGCTGAAACCCTCTCCTTGATTTATTCCTCCTTGTATGAAATCGGCACAAAATGCTTTATGGGAATGACATCACTGCTCATAAATTCCCCCGGAGCTTACACAGTTTTATCGCTTCGGGACTTGTCAGAGATGATTTTGTTTTCCTGTCAGAGACTCGTAAATCTCAGTGTTTGAGCCTGAACTGATCCTGGATCTGTGGCTTCATTTTCAAATTAATCACAAATTGATTGAGCATAAATTTTGGCTTAGAAATTACCCTGTCAATTGTTTGAGAAACTCATTGGATAGACATTACAAAAAAATGTATGCAGCTCAGAGATTGCATGAATATGAATGAGAAATTCTATATTTATATATAATATAAAAAATTTATTTATTATCGTCATATTGACTAATTCTTCTCGGATAATTTTTATTTTTGCTTTATTAAGGACTTTTTAATTTTGTTATTTAATAAAATTGGTGTGCCTGTGTGTAATTTTATATATATACTTTTTTGCAAAGAAATATAATTATATATATTTCTCATTATATGTAATATTTATATGCACACACTATTTTAAATATTTAAATATATAAATGCACAATTACATGCATGAATATTTATTATATATAGTTTCAAGTATTTATATATTTATTATTTAATAAAATGTCTTAATAGTTGTTTATAAATAAATTATTAGAATATTTAATACATTATATATATATATATATATATATATATATATATATATATATATATATATATATATATACACACACACACTCACATGCATCTGTAACTAGATTTTCTGACACCTCGCTAGTTTGTATGATTGAATGTTTGTGCACAAAAATACTAAGATTAAAATAGATCAGATTATGGGGTTGCTTGGCTAAAATTACTGTTTTCCACTTAAAAGATGTTTCTGTGAATACTGGGAACATACCTGTGGTTGAGAGTCTCTTGTGTGCTCCAACACACACACACTCACTCACTCACTCACTTTTGTTGCATCTGTTGTTTGGTGTTTAATTGTGGAGTGGAGTGATTTTGAATGGAGTGTGGAGCGGATGTTTTAAAAGGTCGGAGTGTCATGGTTTTCACTTGCGAGAGCTTTCCACTACCATCACGAGTACAACTGAGGATTGATGAGTACTAATGAGGGTTGATGAGTACTGATGAGAGTTGATGAGTACTGCTGAGGGTTGATGATGAGTACTGATGAGGGTTGATAAGTACTGATGAGGGTTGATGAGTACTGATGAGGGTTGATGATGAGTACTGATGAGAGTTGATGAGTACTGATGAGGGTTGATGAGTATTAATGAGAGTTGATGAGTACTGATGAGGGTTGATGAGTACTGATGAGAGTTGGTGAGTACTGATGAGGGTTGATGAGTACTGATGAGGGTTGATGAGTACTAATGAGAGTTGACGAGTACTGATGAGGGTTGATGAGTACTGATGAGGGATTGACGAGTACTGATGAGGGTTAATGAGTACTGTTGAGGGTTGACGAGTACTTATGAGTACTGATGAGGGATGATGAGTACTGATGAGAGTTGACGAGTACTGATGAGGGTTAATGAGTACTGTTGAGGGTTGACGAGTACTGTTGAGGATGACTCGTCAACCCTCATCAGTACTCGTCAACCCTCATCAGTACTCGTCAGACCCTCATCAGTACTCTGACCTCAAACCCTCATCAGTACTCGTAAACCCTCATCAGTACTCGTCAACCTCTCGTCAACCCTCATCAGTATCTCGTCAACCCTCATCAGTACTCGTCAACCCTCATCAGTACTCGTCAACCCTCGTCAACCCTCATCAGTACTCGTCAACCCTCATCAGTACTCGTCAACCCTCATCAGTACTCGTCAACCCTCATCAGTACTCGTCAACCCTCGTGCCAACCCTCATCAGTACTCGTCAACCCTCATCAGTACTCGTCAACCCTCATCAGTACTCGTCAACCCGTCAACCCTCATCAGTACTCCGTCAACCCTCATCAGTACTCGTCAACCCTCATCAGTACTCCGCCAACCCTCATCAGTACTCGTCCAACCCGTCAACCCTCATCAGTACTCGTCAACCCTCATCAGTACTCGTCAAACCCTCATCAGTACTCGTCAACCCTCATCAGTCACTCGTCCAAGCCCTCGTCAACCCGTCAACCCTCGTCAGTACTCGTCAACCCTCATCAGTACTCCGTCAACCCTCATCAGTACCCGGTCAACCCTCATCAGTACTCGTCAAAAGACGAGTACTGATGAGAATTGACGAGTACTGTTGAGGGCTGACGAGTACTGATGAGGGTTGAGAGATGACTTTTGAAAGTTGAGTTCCTCAGTTAAGGTTTGGCTCGGTCTCGGCTTGTTTTCCTTCAAGTTTTTGCCTCATTGTTTTTGCCTGTAAAACAGGAGTGTGTGAGGATCTGTAAAACAGAAGGAGTGTGTGAGGATTCTGTGCAACAGAAGGAGTGTGTGAGGATCTGTGCAACAGAAGGAGTGTGTGAGGATCTGTTGCCTGCATGTTCACCAACAGCATCTGAAAGCGTCTGTGTTCTTCACGGATCCGAATCCCCGATTTACGAGGCTCTCGACTCCTGACGGATCCGCTGATGTCATGAGAGAGAGCGTGAAAGGCCTCGGTGTGTGTTAAAGTGGTTCCTGATTGATGATGTCATGAGAGAAAGTGAAAAGTGTGTGTTAAAGCTGTTCCTGATTCATGACTTTCCAGAGTCTTAGCCTCCGGTTGATGTTTATGGAGATTCCTGTCGTTCCTCCAAACATGATGTCATGGGAATGTTCTGGAAGAGGAGAACGTCAACACAGACGCATTAATATTACCACTAATTTAATTATAATTCATGATTAATCAGTGTGGTAGCGTCTCTTCTGCTTACCAACGATGCAGTTATTTGATCAAAAATACAGTGAAAATGATGACGCATTATTCCAGTGTAAATCATCAGTTTTCTATGTGAATATACAGTATAGTGTAATTTATTCCTGTGATCAAAGCTGAATTTATCATCATTATTCCAGTGTCACATGATCCTTCACAAATCAAGTTTCAAGTTGAATTAATTTATAAAGCACATTTAAAACAGCCATAAGACTGACTAACATGCTTTACAAAACACACAATAACACAAAAGAACACACAAGATAATACACACAAATATAAAATAATATACACATTTAAGAAAGGGGAAAAATCATTCTAATATGATTTGATGCTTGAAAATATTATTAATGATAAATTCTATTGTTAATTATATTTAGATTCCTTAATTATATTTAGATTCCCAATTATATTTAGAATATTTTTAGATTCCTAAATAATTTTGATATTATCAATGTTGGAAACATTCAAATATCCTTCAAAAGTCTGATTGAAGTATCCAGATATTGTGGTGTGTGTTGTGTAATGTGACTGTTGTTCTCAGCAGGTTCCTCGAGCTTGACCTGAAGAAAACTCTGCGGGAAAACCTGATGCATAAGACTATCGTGGAATACCCAGAAGTCTTTGTGGTTCTGAAACGGCACAGCCAGGAGTTCCTCGCTCACACACCGGGTACGATCACGCTCTTGCTGCACGCATCCATGTGGAGTGTATCATATATCACAAGCAGAAAACATGCTTTATTCATCCATTCGATATTAAATGCATTAATTATTATTTTGCATATGGAATTTTCTTGGGTTTTTAAATAATTTTGAGCAATACATGTTTACTTTTAAGCTAGTACTTTGCTGATAAAAGTTTTTTTTTATTGATTATTATTTTTATTTCATTCATACATTCATTCTATGTTAGATTTATTAAAAATAACATGATCAATTATAAATGGCATTATTATAATATTTTGCACATGTTTTGAAATAATTAAGCCCATTTAACCATTCTTATTTTACTAAATTTGTAGTAATTGCTAATTTTATGTATTTATTCAATGTTAAATGCATTTAACATAATATTTTATTAGTAATAGCATATAGAATATTTTTAGGTTTCTTTCATTACAACTTTTGCATTTTTATAGAGCATGATTTATCTCTTATTTCACTTTTTTTGTAAAGTTTAATACTTTAAATAATTCTAGCAATTGCTAAATTAATCATAATAAAAACTATATTACTAATTATAATAAGGTTCTTTTATCAATTATATATATATATATATATATATATATATATATATATATATATATATATATATATATATATATATATATATATATATATATATATATATATATATATAATTATTATTATTTTTATTTATTTATATTTTGCATTTGTATAGAGCATAATTTACCCATTAATTTTTTTAAAGATAATACTATGATTTTAGCAATTACTATAAATGTGCAGTATTTTTGTAACATCAGATGTGTTAAAACAATTATATTATTCATGATAAAGAAGAATTTAATACTCTTTCGCATATTCATACAGCATTATTTACCCCTTATTTTACTTTTTAAGTTTAATACTTGAAATAATTTCAGCAATTTAACTTTTTAGTATACAGGTGAAACTTGAATATTGTGAAAAGGTTTTCATATCTGTAATCCATTATCATCACAATTATAACAAATACAGACTTGAAATATCTCACTTTGCATGTAATGAGTCTATATATATATATTAGTTTCACCTTTTAAGTTGAATTACTGAAATAAATGAACTTTTGCACCATATTCTCATTGAATTCTCAGTTCCTGCATCTGTGAGATAACATTGTCGTACTGACTCTCCCTGAAACACTCTCTCTCTCCGTGTGTTTCTGTTGTTGCGGACTCGTTCATCAGCCTCTGATAAAGACCAATGAAGATTCTCAATAACTTCGGGCTGATTTGTTTATAGTTTCCGCGAGTTATCTCATCATAAAGATGTTTATGGAGTCACACACTCACCCACACACACTTTGTATGCAGAACATGTGTGCTACTTGCCGTTGCGTAACTCAAGTGTTCCTGAAAATGTTCGAGGGAGAGAGAAAAGTGCTTGGCGAGTTATAAATATTATAAAACATTATTTTCTCTGCCCATTGGCAGATCATTCTGCTAGTTTTAAGCATCAAGTCTTAGAAAACACACTTAATATCATGTAATTTCACTACTTTAGTAAATGCATCTTGTTTTAAGAAATATTTGATATTTGGACTGGAAAGAAGCCTGGAAAAAAACATGTTTTTTGTCTAACAAGCAAATGTCTAACAGAACTTTTCTCCTCTGGTTCCAGATCTTTCCGGTGCGAGTGTGTCCAGTTCCCCGGATAAACCGCATTCAGAAGTGTCCAAGAGGCCGAAAGTCGTGCCAGAAGACGAAGAGCTGGAGGACGGAGAGCTTCAGAAGTGACCAGGAGGAAGACAACACTGAAGATGACGAGGTAATCTTCCTGAAACTGAGAGTAAAGTGCCTGTAACACATCATGAAGATGATGAGGGGGACGAGGAAGAGCTTCACAGCAGTGCTCTGGAGGCTGAAAAGGTTTGTGGTGATGATGATGATGATGATGGTCAGGACTGCACTGATGAAGACAATAAGTCTTCCGTTTCACAAAACGTCCCTGGACTTCCTGACGAAAACAGAAATGGTGATAGTGTTGCTCAGCGTGAGACTGACGTCAGTCAAACACACATCCACGAAAGTCCCAGTTCATCATGTGATCGTCCGGATGAAAGCAAAACTGAAGGACAGGAAAACGCGCACAATGCAAGTAACATTCCAATTCATTCCAATGAAAGTCACATTTGTGCTGATGTTACACTAGTGTAGGAGCCGAACACACTCATGCAACAAAAAACAAAAAAAAATTGTCTTGTTTCTTTTCCAAATATAAAAAAAATTCTTAAATCAAGAACATCGAGTACATTTACTAAAGTCATAAAATGACACAAGATATTAAGTCCTGTTTTCTGGGGAAATAAATAAAGAATTGAGTTTTTGCATAAAATGATCTGCCAATGGAGTGAGAAAAATAATGTTTGAATTAAGATTATTTTTCTCTCCCCATTGGCAGATAAATTAGCTTTTTTTAAGCATGAGTAATAATATCATAATATCTTATGTCATTTTACTCATCTAGTAAATGCATCTTGATTTAAGTATTTTTCGATATTTGGACTGGAAACGAGACAGAAACACTGAGTAATAAAAGCGTGTTTGCAGTGTTTATAGTAGTGCGGGTCACAGAACGATCCTGATATCCAGAGCGTAGTTGATAATTCTTCAGAAGTGACTCCAGATTAAGAGAACAGCAGGAACTGTTCCTGAGGACATGGACTGTTTCAGACGATGTTTTTAAGCGCTGATATGTTATATATTTTAAACGCTGATAAGTGCTATACACAGCATTGAGTTCATAGAGACACATTTTTCCCCCGACATACTTTTTTTGGCAAACATTTGTGTCGTTATGTAGAAATATTTCTATGCCAAGTGCCTCTAATAAACTTCTGCATCTGTAAATGTTGCCAGTGTTTTTTGTTAATGATGCACATTTAGGGGTCGTTTACACAACACCGTTTTTAACTAAAAGAGAAAACTTTAATGCGTTATCATCATTCATTTACACACCAACAGCGTTTTGAGGGCTTGAATATAAACATTTTTTTTAAAGCGATGCCGTTGTCGTCTCGGAGTAAACCATTGTTATTTTTTCATCAAGAAACGCATTCGCTATTTTTTTTGTTCCATTATTTCCTGCAAATGGAAGGTCAATTGCATTGTGGGATAGTTTTACTGTATATTTTGTCACATGTAGTAGGTTATCCAGGATTTCTATACACATACTGTGCACAATTTCATGTGATTTGTTAAAATTTGACGACACAGATTAACTTTTGTGATAAAATATTATTTGTAGTTTGTTTCTTTTGCATTACGTCATTGCATTTTTTCTACTCACTAAAACACTGTATAGTTATGCTATTTATTATTATTTTAGTCATTTGTTTATTATTTAAATCAAAATATATTTTACATATATATATATGTTTTTTTATAATATATATATATATATATATATATATATATATATATATATATATATATAATTTGGTTAAATCTTTTTTTGTTGTTGTTGACTTTTATATTTATTTACGTTTTTATTAGAATAATTAGAATAAGAGTAAGTTTTCTCTAAACATTTCCACGCACCCTAGTTTTAACTGCTATTTTGAACATAAATAATCAGGGTTTTTTTTGCACATTGCATCAATACGTCTAACTAATAGATATCATATACTTCCCCAGTTGATTGATTAGTTTAAGAATTGCAAACAATTTTTTGTTTTCTGAGATGTTATGTTGAAATATGCAACTGAGGCATTATCTATTTAAAAATGCATTAATATACATATAATTCCAGAACATAAGAACTGTACTTTGGATAAAGCTTAATACACAAATATTGTTTTATTTTGTTGACATTACAGTTAAAGGTTTTTACTGATGGGATTTTTGATTTCACTTGTTCTCACTGCATAAATCAGAAAATACTGCCAATACTGTCAATTTTTAAATTTTCACCATTTTTACGAATAAATTGTTGTATAAAACCTGCCGAATGATATATGAACAAACCCTTCGGTAAAAACCTTTAGAATATAGACAGGAATAAATCTCTAAGTTTTGGTGTTTATAACTGCTGCAGAAGTGGAGGAAAACTATTTTTTATAAACATACTGCATTTAAAGTTGTGTATAGTAATTGAAATCTACATTCGCAAATAGAAAAGTTCAATAAAAGCAACACTTAAGTGTATTTATTACTTGTTTAAAACAACACTATGAAATGCCAAATAGCCCAGCATCTCACAGTGAAATGATGCATGAGAAACAGTTTTTTGTGTGTAGCGTCTTGGCTTGAGAAAATCACACTATCGGACGGAGAAATTTAGTATCAGTGTGCATCTCTAGTTTTTGTTTTATTTCAGAATAACAGTTGATTTTCTCCAAGTGGAATTGATCATATGATTGAAATATAAAAGTCTCTGAAATATAAGAGGAATTGATGATGTCAGCTAAGAAAGGAAAGTCGTTTCATTATGATTTTTTTTCCCCGTATGGATAACGTGCACTGGTGAATCTATTAAAATAAGACCAGAACATGAAGTAGTGTCTCTTTAGACTTCCGAATTGACTGAAATGTGTTTATTGGTGTATTTGAGGACATGAGCGTGATGTTTTCTATCTCTGGACTCCAGAACAGTGTGTGTTTCCTCCGGATGTGTGTTTTTAGAGCGATGAGAGTGTGTTCTGCCCATCACGGGTGAGATTAAGCTGTTTTACGCTGAAACGATTCTCCACAAACGTCCATCATCACGCCCGAACGAGTGTTATCCAGAACAGACAGAGAAACCCACAGTAAAACAGGCCGGCTAATAGATGAGCTGTTAGATCTGGTTTAGATGAACCACACCATCAGTCTCAGACAGGACAAGTTGTGTTTTAGTACATTGGGTCCTGAAAGCATTCATTTGGCCTAGAGATATTCTGTTTTCTCAGTGTAAACTCTGTTTGTTTGCCAGCAGAATGATACAAGAATCCCAAACAAGCATCAACAGATTGTTTGAAGGTCTTGTGGAAACATTTTTGTTTGAATATTTCAGCTTGTAATTCAGTTTCTCAAATATGTGGCATGGGCTTCGTGTCGTGTGTAATTGCTAGGGATTGCACCGATATGAACAATTTGAACGGATTATGAACCGATTATGAACATTTTGTCCGATACCGATAATTCGCTATATTTGAAAGCCGATAACCGATATATTGTCCGATAAATCTAAATCCAAATTTGCATATACTTTTTAAGAGCCTGATTACAAAAAACAAGTTTCACCATGGGTTAGGTTTAGGGTTATATTTGAGCCATGTGCCAAAACACAATCATAATTTTATAAAACCGATATCACAGCACGTAACTGTATTTTCCTTATTTGAAGTGATTCTTATCAAACTTAAAGCAATTTAGAGCCATCATGTTGAACAGTGCGCATCCGTAGCGTCTCAGCTGGAGGAAATAATACAATATTTATTGGCTTTAATATATCGGACACATTTTCGATACCGATAACATTAAAACTGACATATATCGGCCGATACCGATACTGTGCCGATATATCGTGCGTCCCTAGTAATTGCATTCGTTGACTCCCATTGCTTTAGAAAATCAGATGCTCTTTTGAAAAGTTTGTCTTATTAGTGGTCTTTGTTCAACTGTCAGTATTACTGTACTTCATTTCAAGTGTTATTATACTTGTGTAGCTGTTAGGCCAGATGTTTCGGTTTCATATCTTGCATAAGTTACTCTAAAAGTCATTGTCTGCGCTGGAGATCATCATTCTTGGACTCGACTGTTGTTTTATAATAATAAGCGTGTGTTCTTGCCCAATATGAACATGATCTGTGCAGCTGCTGCCCTTTATATAAAGCACATATTGTCTGTTTGTTTTGCTTTCTTATTCAGTGTTTCTGTCACGTTTCCAGTCCAAATATCAAACATTTCTTAAATCAAGATGCATTTACTAAAGTAGTGAAAAATACAAATAAATACAAATGAAGTGAGTTGACGCTTAAAACAAGCAAAATTATTGGCCAATGGGGTGAGAGAAATGATGTTTCTGTTTGAATTAAGATTATTTTTCTCTCCTCATTGGCAGATAATTGAGCTTTTTTAAGCATCAACTCACTTCATTTTGATTAATTCCTTCGGAAAACAGGACATAATATCTAATGTCTTTTACTCATCTAGTAAATCCATCTTGATTTAAGAATGTCTACATATTTGGACTGGAAACAAGACAAAAATACTGAGTAAGAAAAGCATTTCTTGCGGTTGTCGTCCTGGCTCTCGAACCCTTTTCCACAGACAGCAGCACTAACGCTTCATTTCCCCCTCAAAGAGCGCTTTGTTTGAGCAGATAAACAGACGTTTTTGCTTCTCCGCTGACGCCTTCTCTGGAGCACAGGCTAATTTTCGTTAAGTTCATCATTACCGCTTATGTAACGCTGTCTGCGGCATGTCGTCATTGCTTACATCCAGCGCCTGTGTGAGATGAGGTGTGTGTCAAGGCTAGTTAAGCGCTCTAATAGTGACTATTCCCCAAACTCTCTCTTTGGCAGTGTGTCTCACACACCCGTTTAGTCTCACTCGAGCTATTCATCATCGTACACAGACTCTCTCCAGCATGTTCTCAAGACACATGGATATGCAATTTTCAAAATGTGTGAGATGTTCTGTTACTTTTAGTGATCAGATGCACCATTTTGTTATTTTTTTCATCCTTGCACTCTTAAAAATAACGTTTTTTATGGGAATCGATGGTTCCACTAATAACCTTTAACATCCATGGAACTTTTCCATTGCACAAAATGTTCTTTGTAGTGAAAAAGGTTCTTAAGATTGAAATATTCTTTGCACGAGTTGTTTTTAACCAGAAGGTTCTCTGGGAAACTCAAACTGGTGGTTCTACTGTGAAAACCCACTTTATTTTTAAGTGTTTGTTGATCAGCCGTGCAATGAAAGTCAATGGGCTCCAATGTTGTTGGACCTCAAATGTCTTTAGTGTTTGTAGAAGAAAGGTACTTCTTCTGCCTAAAATAAAGGTTCTTTATTGGCATCGATGGTTCAATGAAGAACCTGCATGGAACTTTTCCATTGCACAAAATGCTCTTTATATTGGAATTTTTTGCACTATTAGGTCTTTTAAGAATTTTTAGCCAAAACCATATTTGGAAAATTCAGTCTGTTGGTTCTATGGCTTTGCTGCGAAAACCCACTTTTGGAATCTTTTTTAAGTGTATGTTGATCAAAACCTTGAAGAAACCGTGCAATGAAAGTCAATGAGCTCCAAAGTTGTTGGACCTCAAAGTTCTTCGAAATGTCCTGAAATGCATAAAACCCCATGATTAGTAAATAATGGCCGAATTTTCACTTTTGGCTGGACTGTCCCTTTAAAACATTCGGCAGCTCTGTAGTTGTCCACAAGGGGTCATCAGTGAAATGACGGACAGGTAAAAGCCCAATGAGGGACACCTTTGAAGAGGACAGGAGACTTGATTATGCATTTTAACCTTCTCCTCTGAATGTGCATGTGCATGCACGATTATCAAAGCTGTTTCATAAATAAAAGATTGCGTAACAAATGACTGCATTCATGATGCCAAGTGGAAAACCATAAAAAAAGACTTTCTTATGAGTCTTAGTTGTGTTTGTCATTTTAGTCCTTTTTTTAGTTGTCTGCATCGTCATATCTCAAGGAAACGTCTGGAGTTCTGTCGTACTCGGATAAAAAACGCTTAAAGGCCTCCATGGTGTGACATAACCATCCATTTGTGTTCCCGATGTCCGTTGGGATGTCATAAAACCCAGCTTGCTCGAGGACAGGATCTCTGTTCTTTCAGAAGTGGCATATTTTTAGCAGAAAGGCCCAAACTGAGCAAGCTGCTTCCAAATATTTTCCAACATCTGCCGACCATCTGCATTCCTCAGCTGGATTTCCTTCACCTGGATCAAACCTCACTGGAAATATATCACTCCAGATGATATGGGTTTGGTATTTTTGTCTTGTTTCCAAAAGCATTTTTGCTGTGCAGGGAAAGATGGACAGATGCCCTTCAGATCTGGCCTACTTAATGCATGATTACGGCGTTATGAAAGTCTCAAAGATCAAAGATAAGATCGATATTCATTAAACCCATGTGCGATGTCTAAACAACAAGTGCATGAATGGCTTGTTGAGGAGTTATATAAAAGTTAAAGCATTAAGCCCGCCTCTTCCATGTGATGTTTTAGTCCTGAAAGCTCCTGTAAACACAGACTGGAGCTCCGTTTGGAAAAGCACTCAAGATTCTGGGCGCAGCTCCATGTTTTCTGCTATTGCTGGGTCTCTTAATTGTTTTCTTGAAGGAACTAAATGAACGAGTCTCAGGTTTTATTGTAGGAAGCAAGTTGAGTCTCACAGTTCCCCAATAGCATTCCATTCAATAGAGATAAAGAGAGAGTTGTTATATAACCATCCCCTCATTCAGTCAAAGACTGTCTCCCAATTCTCTTTCCATGAGCATTCAACGACTCAACTTGAGGTGCTTAGTTCATAAATAAATCTTTTATTTGTAACATATAAAATTAGATCATTTTACACTTTATTCCAGTATGACAATGTTCAAATAAAAGAGCTACATTTGTGATAAATAATATTAATAACAATAAAACATTCATTCAACCTTTTTTGATCGTGTTCGTGATGAGTTGGTTTCCATTAGCTGCCAAACACTGAGGATGCGTTTGCCCACATCAGGAGGGAGTGTTACTGCGGACAAACTCAACCTTCACCAGGTTCATAGTCTACCAGTTGTACGTTTAAGCATGTGCATATCTACAATTGGGAATACACACACAAGTCTACAGTTTTGGTTCATGTTTTGTTATTTAGACATCAAGATATACATCAGGAATTGTAATATTTACATCTTTTACAGGTTGCTCCGTAACGAAGCTATAAAACGTAGCGCTCCAGTGTGAAGCGAGTCTTTTCCAAAAACACTGCACTGCAAAAAATGCTTTATTACTCAGTGTTTTTGTCTTGTTTCCAGTCCAAATATCAAAAAAATCTTCTATTAAGATACTTTTACTAGATATAAGATATAATGTCGATGTTTTCCAGGGGAATTAATCAATTAAGTGAGTTGATGCTAAATTACATGTCAATGGGGAGAGGAAAATAATCTTAATTCAAACAGTTAATTTGTATTTCCCCATAAAACAAGACTTAACATCTAATGTCATTTTATTGCTTTAGTAAATGCATCTTCATTTAAGAAACGTTTGATATTTGGATGGGAAACGAACCAAAACACTGAGTAAGAGTAAGTGTTTTTTTGCAGTGTGACAGGCCTCAGCTAACAGTGCACTTCAAAGTCCCCGTAATGTAAATCCGTAATTCCGTGGGAATCTAGTTACATCAGGAGTCGATTGGCCGGCGGACACATCCCCCCCCTTTCGGGTCGCGCTCTTGACGGGTTCCCGGCGTGGGGATTCCCTCCCGCTCAGTCTCTGAACTTGTGGATGTCGTTGAAGAGTCTGTAGAAGGGATAGGACAGCTGTCGTTGCCTTGGGCACAGTTATAGGTGCACTTGCAGGACTCGATCATCATGACGTTCTTGTTGAAGGTCTCGCCGTCGTCGCAGCGAAACTTGACTCGGATGGTTCGGGTTTGCTGTGGGCTACAACACCGGCCGTCCACACACGAGCCACAGTATCTGGGCCGATACTTCTTCAGACTGGAGCATCCGACGTCAAGGACTTCACCGGCTGCATCGGCTTCTTGGTCCGGTTGCATTTCTTCCCCTTCTGTTGGAGGACGCAAGGATTAGTCTCCTTCATTTATACAGCGTTATATGATTCACTTCTGTTGCAAAGATTAGTCAATAGGGCTGGGACAATAAATTGTTTTCCGAATGCATTGCGATTCTCTCTCGAATCGATTCTGAGCGTAGCAGATGCTTTGGAAACATCCGTACTCGTGATGCTTGCTTCGGATGCCTTACTTACACCACTTGAACCTTCTATAAAATAATCATTCATAAAGTTTGACACGGTTGAAGCGAATTACAAGGGTGTTTGCATTCTGAGGTGCGAGTACATTAGCATTATTTGTGCAACTAGCCTAGAGCGCCATCTAGGCTAGGCTCAGAAGTCGAATTCGAAGAGAATGGCGATGCGTTCGGAAAATATTGGAATTGATCCATGAATGGATGCATTGTCCCAGCCACACGATGCAATGTGTTTGTGTTGTTGAAGGGGTGCTGCTCACCTTAAGGCTGGTGTATGGTGATTGGCTGCATGGACGGACTTCGCAGATCCTGGTTTCCTTCACCAGTTTGCAGTCGCCGTTGTCATTGGTTATTCTGGTGGAGACTCCTGTGCCACAGGTCTTGGAGCATTGGGACCAGGGTGTGGTCTGAACTATGCACTTCTGGGATTCCAGCTGAGAGTCGGAATGCTGGAATAAACAAAGTGCTGTTTAAAAATTCGATTCGTAGGTGAATCGTAGGGTCTTGGACCCCTCCAATTTTTCCAAGAATAAATTCCGGGTCACAATGACCCGAGGGAAGGGTGAGTGTTCGAGATCTTACCAGCTAAAGATTTGAGTCCAGGCTTGACGTTGGCGATGAGCTCGTTCTTGTTGGTGAGGTCACTCTCGGAGTCGTCAACCATTGGATCGTTGCCAAACTTGTCGGTGGATTCCCTCAATGCTTCCATCGTCGCAGACCCACTCCTCGCAGCATTGCCCCGGCACTTTGACCAGCCTGGGATTGGCACATCCCAACGTGGGAAGGGAAAGCTCTTGCGGGCAAAGTGGGATGCATCCCACCGCCCCGTCAATGCAAGTGCACTGGTGTTTGCAGTTAGGCTGGAAACTTTCTCCGTTCTGGTAGATCCTGCTGTTGTACTCGCACGGTCTTCCCTCAGATTTGGCTGTGAGAGAAAGCGGAAGGTAGATTTTAAATCTAATGCTCACATTCCACATGCAGAACTCCCCCTCCTATCCACACATGCTTTCCATTCAGTGTCTTTTACCAAGCATAATGAGAAACATACCTCGGCAGATGCCTCTGGTGGCCCCGTGGCTGGCCCCGAAGTTGCACTCGAGACCCTTGGTGTGGTCGCATGGCTCGGTCTTGCTGCAGTCTTCGTTCAGTTGTCTGGCACACACTTTACAACAACCACAGCCATCCGAGACCAGACTGACTCCAGGAGCGCATTTGGGAAGCTCCTGTGGGCATGAACATGCTGGGCAGCTGGAGAAAGCCTGAGTGGAAAAAACAGCACACTTTAGTGACTTTCAAGTCAATAACCATATGTGAAACCCACTGATGAAAAAACTAAAAACGTGTGGATGTGCCCTTTCAATGTCTCTGGTGTAAAAAGTGATCAGTTGACTTAACTTAATCATTTTAAGGCAATGGGTTTCCTCAATTGTTTTTAAGTAAATAAACGTCATGCTTGATCGAAAAAATCAACTAGTGTGGCATTATCAAGTTTACATAACTAAAGTAAGCATTACGTTTATTTACATAAAAATTTGAGGAAACCCATTGCCTGAAAATTGGGAAGTAAATTTAAAAAAGTTTTTTTTCAAGTGAGCATTAAGTGTATTTACTTCACAGTTTTAAGGCAATGGGTTTACTAAAAATAATGTAAGTAATAGTGAACTAAACACTTTTTACAGTGAGAACTCAAAACTGATTCTCCAATGAATGGGTTAACACTTATGTGTATATCATATAACTTCTATAATAAGCAAACAAACGAGTAGAATGAAAGTAACTTACCACACTAAAGTTCCCAATAAGGATGACGATAACAGCCCAAGCAAACATCTTTGCTTCTCTGTGTACTGAAGAGTGCTGTATCAAACGAACAGTTAAAGTCCTCGCTCGTGTAAGGTCGCGGTGCGCGGACTCGTCGCGTTGCGTTCTCGGTTAGTGCTCGTGCGTCTGAAGGCGTTCGCGCTCTGAGGCTGAAGACGCGCGCGACTCTTCTTTTATACACCAGTGGAGCCTGACGTCACCATCGCTGAACTGTTCCGAAGGAATGCGAGGAATGTTTCTTGGCGCGTTTTCCATCCGAGCTAAGCACCACCCTGTCTAACTTTCTTCTTTTTTCTCTCTCACTTAAATGAATTTTCCCCTCTCACTGAACACATTTTTTACTGTTTCCCCATCTATATTTCTCTTCCACCTTCTCTCTCTCTCTTTCTCTGCTCTTCACGCTTCCTTTTGGGTTTGCGTAAAGTTAATGCGTAAAGACTTGAATCCATACATTAATTAACTAAATAAAGCGTTCTGATAGCATAGGCTACTCAAATGTGTTAAGAAGCTATTTTGTTTAGCATATTAAGGAGATAGGCAGCTGTAGTTTTGTGTGTTTAATTATTCCGTTAATTTGTAAAGGAATTGTATTTATAGAGGTTCAAAATTTCTTAGCTAACCATTATATTGGTCACTCATTAAATAAATCATTTAACTCATTCTCCCATTAAAGCAACGTGTGTGGTGAAGTTAAGTTTTGAAAAACTACTTTTTTGGTGTGTGTGTTTGAAGGGTTAATTTTAAGTACTATCTCACCAGCATCATCTTACTAACCTCCTGTATTTTGACTAACGTCATGTAAAAGTTATTAGCCTTATTACTCGGCACAGAAATATTTGGTCGCCCCAGGGATCTATTATTGGCGTTACGCGCGCGCGTCAACCATAAATTAATGCACAGCACGCGCGCGCGTTCCCTTATTCAGATCAGCCACGCGCTTTAGGGAATTGTATCGAATCCTCAAACATCCATTTTAGAAAGACAAATGCTTCAAAAACTCGATCTGTGCCATCATGCGCCCGATTGTGTGCGCGTTTGAGACGATCTGAAGTCAAACTTTACGGCTTCTATTTTTGGCTCAGCTCGCTCCTCTCTCTTGACTCAACAGCTCGAAGTGCTTCCAGATGTGGAGCCTGATTCCAGACGTAACAATATTACCATATTTGGTCTGGGCAGTAGCTTGCATTATTAACATTTCTGCTGGAGTTATCCAACCACAAAGCATTCCTGACAGCTTAAAGGGTCCCTGCATATGCTCTCCGTGGAGGAAATTCCTCCGGATAATTTAATATGCATGCAGTCTGTCCATCACAAAGTGAAAGAAAAAGTGCAACAGGCATCCAGTTTTCCACATAAGATGTTCCAATAAAAAAAAGAAAAGTGCACTGTTTTTCTCTGAGATTCCAAATAAGTGGCATTCCACTGAAAATCAGAGATTAGAAGTTCTTGGATGCACAAACCCAAGCGAGTGTTGAGAGCAAGCGAATGCACAATATAGCCCTGAACAGCTCTGTCCACAGGCTCTCGGAGAGCAGAAGATGTTGTGGACACCGAGACGTCCTGATGGAGACGCTTGGCACCTGGAATCAGATTCTTCTCATATCTCAGGTATGGTTTACTCTAACGTCTTCATGGCTGTGTGTGTGTAGCTGGTGTTCTTTACACTGGGTTGCATGTGTGTGTGTTGTCTCCTGATCAGTCAGGCTTGTGATCGAAATCCCTGTGGTTAAACTGGTTTTAGTGGATTTTTCCCAGATTGCGACACTAGATGGTGATGTGCTGTGTCATTGATGAGTGTTTGACAAAATCGTGTGTTCTGGTTACCAGTGTTGGGGAAAGTTACTTTAATTAATGCATTACAACATTGCGATACGTAGTAACTTTTTCATGCGTTACATTACTTTGCGTAATAAAATCACATTTATGGATCCAAGTGGATACCTCTACTGGAAAATCCAGTTTTAAGAACATGATAGCACTTTTATTAGAACTTGAATTGACTATCTTGGACCAGAAGCACAGCATCTGAAGCTGGTCAAGCTGTTTTGTATGAAACATGGTGTTATGTTTTATTTTTTAATGACCAGCCATGTTTCAAACACTGTTAGCAGCCCAACAGTTGACGCATGTGGCCTGGGAAGTGTGTTGAAGAGCATGTCCATTTCTCAGCCAATCACCTGAGCTGGAAATGCTGGAAAATGACATCATGGTAATGGCGATTGGCTTTTACTATTGACTATTACGTGAATGCTTTTGAATGGCTCTCAGTGATGAAAGATGCTCTTTATATAGTCCAGTGGCTTTAAAACCCCAAACCACTTGGTTTACCAACATCAGAAATTAGTTTAAGCTATCGGTTTTATCACGATTGTTTATCATTTGAAACCAAACTTCTTTGTTTGATGCACCACTTGCTGTAAGGTAATAAAAGGTAAGCTGCTTCACTGATTTTATTTATTTTTTTGTTTTGTGTGATTTTAGGTGTTAAACTACTTTTTAGGGCCACTGTATGTCGGGTGATATGTGTCATCATTTCCCAATATGGAGCTAGGTGGATACTACAGTAGGCGTTGCTAGTATGTTTTGGGTGGTTACTAGGCGTTGCTAGTATGTTCTGGGTGGTTATTGGGAGTTGCTAGGGTGTTCTGAGTGGATTACTAGGCGTTTCTAGGATGTTCTGGTTGGTTACTAGGTGTTGCTAAGGCGTTCTGAGTGGTTACTAGGTGTTGCTCAGGATGTCCTGGGTGGTTGCTAGTTGTTGTGGTTGCTAGGATGTTTTGGGTGGTTACTAGGCGTTGCTAGGATGTTCTTGGTGGCTGCTAGTTGTGGTTGCTAGGATGTTTTGGGTGGTTACTAGGCATTTCTAGGGTGTTCTGGGTAGTTACTAGGTTTTGCTGGGGGGTTTTAATAGGTTACTAGGATTCTAGCATTTGATTGATTACTAGGCATTGCTATGATGTTCTGGGTTACTAAGTGTTGCTAAGGCATTCTGAGTGGTTACTAGGTGTTGCTAGGTGTTTCGAGGATGTTCTAGTGGTTACTCAGGTGTTGCGTGTTGCTAGGTTGTTCTGAGTGGTTACTATGCATTGATAGAATGTTATGTGTGGTTACTAGGCATTGCTAGGGTGTTTTGGGTGGTGACTAGGTGTTGCTAGGATGTTCTGGGTGGTTACTAGGTGTTGCTAGGGCATTCTGATTGTTTACTAGGCATTGCTAAGATGTTCTGGGTTGTTACTAGGTGTTGCTAAGGCATTCTGAGTGGTTACTAGGTGTTGCTAGGTGTTTCTAGGATGTTCTGGTGGTTGCTAGTTGTTGCGTGTTGCTTAGGGTGTTCTAAATGGTTACTAGGCATTTTATTTTTTATTTTATTTAAACTTTATTAAACCAGGAAAATCTCTCTGAGATTAAAAATCTCTTTCACTGGAAAGTCCTGGCCAAGAATGCACAGCAGTTACAGTCACAACTAACAACAAATAGACAATTAAAACACTTAACAACAATTGCAAATCAATGAGTGTATTTCGAAGTGATCGAATAACAGATTTGAAATGTTCCATAGGCAACAGCGTTTGTAATTAAAATTTTCTGGTGGTTGCTAGTTGTTGTGTGTTGCTAGGGTGTTCTGAGTGGTTACTAGGCATTGATAGAATGTTATGAGTGGTTACTAGGTGTTGCTAGGGTGTTCTGAGTGGTTACTAGGCGGTGATGGATGTTCCGGGCACTTACTAAACTATTGCTATGTGGTTACTAAGGGATTCTGAAAGACTAAAAAAATGAACTGCTATGATGCAAGGGTATTCTGGGTGGTTACTAGGCTGTTGCTAGGCAGTTGCTAAGAGGCTATGAAAGAAAAACTAACTATATGATGTTGGAATGTTCTGAGAAAGTACTAGGCTGTTGCTAGGCTGTTGCTAAGGGCTTACTTTTTGGTGCTACTATACGTATAAGTGATCCAAGTTGTTATTTTGTCACTGGCGTTGTGTTTCCTCTCAGTGTTTGAGGTCAAATGAAGTGTCCAGTGAGAACGTGAGCTCATGAAGGGTTGACATCTGTTGGGGCGCGGGGCTTTTAGGAAACAGTGCCGTCATTGTGTTCTCATTTTTCTATTCTGGAATTACACATCCAGGAACCATTACAAGAGCGTTTTTCATTTGTGTCCGCCGCCATGTTGTAATGGCAAACATAATATTTTCCCACTTTCTTCCAGGGCTTTTGGAAGTGCGATTGATTACGAACACATGACTCAAACCCCCCCATTTTTCTACATTACGTAACGCGGTATGTTTATTTTACCTCCGGTGTGGAAGTTCTCTCGGATCAGAGAGATGTTATCCAGGTTTTCGGCCCTTGTTTGCTCTGTGGCTTTTCCGCTCATAGTTCACTGAGACTATGCGATGTCATTTCCTGTGTGTGAACTGCAACTAAAATCACACTCGACTCTCCCAGGACCAGCGCTGTCGTTTCAGTGGCAAAACAATCCGAATGTCCTTCAGTACTTTGATGTAAAGGCTGTTTTCTTTGCTAGTCGGCGATAAGCTGATGTGTGCTTCTTTCATTGTGGCTATTTTAGACGTTTTAAGCCACTAATTTAAAAGGACAGTTCATCCAAGGATGACAAAAACAAAGACATGTAGACATATTTTCTGGTTTAGGGTCACCTGTCTCTTTAAAATCTGTAGGACTGACTTTAATTCATAAATCGAAGTGTGGTTAAAAACATGGTCATGTCATTATGGTGTTTTTTTGTACTAGGTGATTACTCAGGCTGTTGCTGGGTGGTTGCTAAGTGCTTCTAAAAGCCCAGAAAAGCAACTGTTATGATACGAGAGAGTGTTGTGGGTTGATACTGGGTCAGTGCTAGAGTGGTCTGGGTGGTTACTAGGTCATTGCTAAAGTTATCTAAACTAGGCTGTTGTTAGATGGTTGCTAAGGGATTCTGAAAGCCAACAAAATAGCTACAATGATACTAGAGTGTTCTGGATGGTTACTCTGATTGTTGCTAGGGTGATATTGGTGGTTAATAGGCCGTTGCTAGAGTAATGTAGTCTGGGTGGCTACTGGCCATTGCTAGGTGGTTGCTAAAGGGTTCTAAAAGCCCATAAAACTGACTGCTTTGATACTAGGGTGTTCTGGGTGGTTACTGAGGTTGTTGCTAGGGTGGTCTAGATGGTCACAAGGCTGTTGCTAGAGTAGATTAGTCTGGGTGGCTTGGCTACTAGACCATTGCTAGGTGGTTGCTAAGGGTTCCTGAAAAGCCCAGAAAACTAACTGTTGTAATTCTAGGGTGTTCTGGGTGGGTTACTGAGGTTCGTTGCTAGAGTGGTTTGGCTGGTTACTAGGCCATTGCTAAGTGTTGTTAACGGGTTCTTAAAGCCCACAAAAATAACTGCTTTAATACTAGGGTGTTCTGGGTGGTTACTAGGTTGCTGATAGGGTTGTCTGGATGGTTACTAGGCTGTTGCTTGAGGAGATTAGTCTGGGCGGCTACTAGACCATTGCTAGGTGGTTGCTAAGGGTTTCTAAAAGCCCAGAAAACGAACTGTCATGATACTATGGTTTTCTGGGTGGTTACTAGGTCGTTGCTGAGGGTGATCTGACTGGTTACTAGGCCATTGCTAAGTGTTGCTAACGTGTTCTAAAGCCCTCAAAACTAACTGCTTTGATACTGAGGGTGTTCTGGGCAGTTACTGAGCCATTTCTATATGGTTGCTAAGGGGCTCTGAATGGTTGTCAGGCTATATGGTGGGGTGAAAGGGTGTTCAGGAAAACTCTTCTGTCCTCAAGTATTCATGTACAGCATAAACAGCCAGTTTAATGATAATGCTTAATAACAAACAATAGTATTACTGATGCTTGCCACTAATAATCTGTGTTTAACTGAGTGGAATTTTCCCCTCATGATGAGGTTTGGCCGTTTACACTGGATCAGATACATACTTTAGCCATGACATGTGCTTCCTCCGACTGTAAGGAGAAAGTGTTTATCCTGATGACATTCCACAGACGATCCGGTGAGATTGGAGCCGTTTACAGTCTGGATTCTGAATGAGTTTTGTTCGGAAAAGTTGCTGAGAAAACAGAATGAGATCATGAAATCACTGAACGTCACACTCCTAATAAAGGCACAGTGTTGATATGAAAAATACATTGAATAGCAGGAAGATTATGAAGCTTCTCATCCTGGATTTACAATAGTAACAACAATAAAAGTAGATAACAGTGTTGATTTAATGTAAACTATAGATACGATGGTAAATCTTAGCACAGTAATGAAACCTAGTGAGCTTCAATAAAGATCTTGATTTAACACTCTGGTGTGGCGGTCAAAAATGACAGGAAAAATGTTAGTTTGATAATGTTTTTAGTTCATATTCAGTATTTTTAGGGAATTTTGGTACTAAATTATATTTACGCTGTATTTATAATCCATTTATTCACTTTTTGAGCATAGATCTTAAGACCTTAATCTGTGGTAAATCTCGGACGCTTTCGAGCGACAGACTGAAGTTTGATCTCGTCACAGACAACACTTGCGGATTATTGCTGAAGTGAGAAAAGGTTTAAAAAAGTGAAACTAAGCGTTCAGTGAGAGTGTGTTCGTCTGCAGTACCGAACGCTTCCACTAGAGGAAACTCATCACTCTGTATCCAATGCGTCATTTCTGACCGCGAGAAACACAAGTGTGACGATGTATTTCAGGACTGTTTAAACTTTTCCAATCACATCCTTGAAAAAAACGTTAACACGTTCGATACCATTCCGATGAAGACATTTTTTTTAATTTATTTTTTTCAGTAAATTTTTGTTTGATTTTTGTGCTGGAAAACAAGCCAGAAACACTGAGGGGGAGCTCATTTTCTGCAGTTTGAAGACGTTTGAGATGCGCACACACACTCAGCAGGTTGTGGAACACTAAGAAGCTCTAGATGTGTGTAAGCGGATGTTATATGATGTTCACGCAGAGAGTGCCGTTATAGAGTGTGTTTAGGCCCCAAAAACCAGTTCCCAAAAGCCTTTGAAGCTCAAAGTACATTCATCTTTTACGGCCCTCCAAGCTGAGAACTCCACAACACACATATTTCCTCTCCGAAGGGGAAGCCGGAGGAATGGAAAAACTCAGGGAAAGAGGGAAGGGAATGAGAGGATGGAATGTGGGGCTCCAGGAAATGTTTAGACCGGTCTGGATAATTGAGTGGATTTGGAACAAGAAAAGACAAACTTTGTTCCCGGGTCTGAGGAATGCAGGAGGAAGCCTGGAGAACGATCCGGCCGAGCTGACGGAAAGATGGAGAGACTGAGGAATGTCCATAGAAGAGGAATTCCAGCCGTACACACACACACACACACACACACACAAAGAGACACACGCACAAACACATACTCACAAAGAGACACACACACTCTCTCTCACACACACACTCACAAAGAAACACACACAAATAGACACACACATACTCACAAAGAGACGGACACACATGCACACAGGCACTCACACACATGATAATGACATCATAGCAAATATAGTATGTCCAGATTACACTCACACTACACACACACACAGCTATACTACATTTTGTTTTAGCGGTCGTGGGATTTACACCTGCTCCTACAGCGAGAGTGGCGCTGGTTATATTCAACATTATTTTGGAGTTTAACGAGTTCTTGCCCATCAAATCTTTAGGATATTAGGATAAACGTATTTAGTTTGCTGTCCACTGGAGACGAGCTCGAGTGAAGCAGCTTCAACTGGAGCTCTGATATACCCCCCAGTGGCTAAATGTAGGAGCTGTTCATTAAAGGGCAAGGTTCCTAAGATGGAAGGTGGAGTTTGGGGGAGGTGGAGGGACTGGAACGGCTGATACTAGGGACAGGTAAGCGGCTGCTTATTATACTCGCTCCTGGGCTCGCTCCTCCCTGAATTACGTTTAAGGAAATTCATTTATTGTAGTAGTGACACTAAAACTCTGGAAATCAAAAATCAAACAGTAATTGTTATTTTGGGTGAACTATTCATGACATATTTATGCATTTTTGTATTGCGATATATTGTGACCCCTAATTTAGAGTTTCAAGAAATTCCATCAGAATTGCATGAAATAAAGTCAGAATTGCGAGGAAATAAAGTCAGAATTGCGAGAAATAAAGTCAAAATTGCGAAGAAATAAAGTCAGAATTGCATGAGAAATAAAGTCAGAATTGTGAGAAATAAAGTCAGAATTGCCAGAAATAAAGTCAGAATTGCGAAGAAATAAAGTCAGAATTGCAAGAAATAAAGTCAGAATTGCGAGAAATAAAGTCAGAATTGCAAGAATAATAAAGTTGCAAAGAAATAAATGTGAAGAAATAAAGTCAGAATTGCGAGAAATAAAGTCAGAATTGCGAGAAATAAAGTCAGAATTGCGAAGAAATAAAGTCAGAATTGCGAGAAATAAAGTCATGAATTGCGAAGAAATAAAGTCAGAATTGCGAGAAATAAAGTCAGAATTGTCGAGAAATAAAGTCAGAATTGCGAGAAAATAGAAGATCAGAATTGCGAGAAATAAAGTCAGAATTGCCAGAAATAAAGTCAGAATTGCGAGAAATAAAGTCAGAATTGCGAAAAATAAAGCCAGAATTGCGAGAAATAAAGTCAGAATTTCAAGAAATAAAGTCATAATTGCGAGAAAATAAAGCATAGAATGTGAAGAAATAAAGTCAGAATTGCGAAGAAAATAAAGTATACTTATAAAGTATATTTGTTTTACTGTGTGATATTTCAATGTGTATACGTAATGTGAGAAGTCATGGACATGCAAGAGCATTAGTGGTTATAAAGTATATAAATGTGTATTTTTGTTGTGAATGCGCAGGTTTGTCATAGATCAGACTCTTATTCCTCGGCTGGATCGTGTTGAGACTTTGAAGCTGCACTGGAAACTCACATCTGGACCTTCGACCCGTTGGACCCCATTGACGTCACTATGTGGAGAAGAAAATAATATTTTCCTCAAAAAACATGACGTCATCAGCGCTCTGAGTTCTCCTTTCAGAGCTCGTGTGTGTGTGTGTGTGTGTGTGTGTGTGTGCAACAATAACAGCAAACAAACAAATAAACAAACGGTCCAATACACACATGGACGCATCCAGAAAGTTGAGACCCTTTCTAACTTATTTAATAATCTCATTTCAGACCTTCTAACCATTGGACCCCATTGAAGGCTATAATCCTGGAATGATTTCCTTAAAAACCTTCATTTCTTTTTTCGACTTTAGAAAGAAACACATGCACATCTTGGATGACGTAGATCAATCATTAGAAATGTTTCATTCAGACGTGAACTCGTGTTGTTTTTAATGCGGAATCGCATATAGAGTTGTTGTTCACCCCTCCGCCTATATTATGCATTGTATAGGGCCTAGTTGTTATTTTTTTATTTATTGATTTATTAAATGCCTGAAGAAATGAAACGAGAGGAAAAATCATTTAAAACAATTATCATTGTCATAACGTAATACAACAATACTAGAGTCTTTCAGCCTATAGTTTTTATTGGTTCGCGGCCCTTCGGGAGCGTCGGTGACGTCATCAGCGCGCTGTTTGTACTCGCCCTTTCAGACCTCGAGCAGTGTGTGTGTGTATGTGTGTGAACCACAACAGGCAACAACAACAACACCTAAAAAACAACACACACACGCATCTCGCATCCGGAAAGTTGAGCCCGGCGAGTCTGTGATGATGTCCGCGTTCGGGCGCTTTACGCACGCCGTGGTCCGCGCGGTCCCGCGGTCTCTGGCCACAGAAGCGCTCCGCACCGGGAGTCTGGGCGAGCTGGACCTGCCGAGAGCCCAGCAGGAGCACGAGCTGTACGTGTCGGTCCTGAAGCAGCGGCTCGGGCTGGAGGTGCTGGAGCTGCCCGCGGACGAGGCGTTGCCGGACTGCGTGTTCGTGGAGGACGCGGCGGTGGTGTGCGGAGACACGGCGCTCATCACGAGACCCGGAGCCGAGAGCAGGAGGAACGAGGTACGGATCAGAGAACACGATCTCTGGGACATGGGGTTCATGCACTTGATTCGGGCGCGCGCCCGAGAGTGATTTGATTGTGTCGTCAGTCTATATTAGAATGCGCATGGTTTGTTTTCATGTTGTTTTGTTGTGCATTTTCAACTATAATGTGTCAAGTTTGAGTTTTCCTTAGGCTTGAGGTCAAGGGTCATTCACCTTTAGTAAGCAGTTATTGAGTTAAATGCATGAACTGGCTGTGAAGTTTTTGTGAAAACTGTTCAAGTTGTGCACCAACTTACTGGCATGAAAGCATGAGCAGCTTATGCTGAGATGGACTGGCTAAAACTAAATACACTGAATCAGTATTGTCCTCATGCACATCATCATTAAGCGAACTGTTGATTGGCATTGAAAGATTTAATTCCTCATCATCACTAAACACGGCAAGTTTCAGCTGTTGCATGCATGTGTATCCTACTACAGTATCTAATAATGGAATCCATAGTTGTTTCATTCATTTGTTAAAGTGCATGTTGTTTCCTTTAATTAAAGCTACAGGATTTTTTGTTGTTGCAAAAATCAAACCAGTTATGCTGTTAAATAGAGATTTGAGATTTGTTTGTAATATGAATTGGATGCAATTAAGGTGTTGCAATTGGTCACTATAGTTTTCAGTGTGTTGTTAGGGTTGCTAGGTAGTTTCTAATGTATTGTTAGGTGTTTCTAGGTAGTTGCTAATGCATTTGAAACAGATAATTTCATCTTTGAGGTAAATACAGGAATTTGTTTATGGCTATTTTTTTCATCAACTGAGCGAGAATGTAATTGGTTTAAAAGACAAAATGATAACTTTTTATGTCATAATTACATCTTTTTGTCAATTGCCTTTTTAAGTAATAATTTTGAATTTTCATCTCATAATTATTACATAGTATGCCATATTTTGACTTTTTATATCATTAATGACTTAGTATGGCAAAAATATTTACTTTTCATCTCATTAATATGACTTAGTGTGTCAAAGTTTTGACTTTTCATATCATGAAAGACTTGGTATGCCATATTTCTTTCTCTTCATATCATTAATGACTTAGCCTAGTATGCCATATTTTTTACTTTCATGTCATTAATATGACTTAGTATGCCATATTTTTTACATTTTATATCATTAATGACTTAGTATGCCATATTTTTTACTTTTCATGTCAATAATTAGTTAGTATGCCATATTTTTTACCGTTTTTATATCATTAATGACTTAATATGCCATGTTTTTGACTTTTCATCTCATTAATTTGACTTAGTATGCCTTTTTTTACTTTTTATCTCATTAATGACTTAGTATGCCATATTTTTGACTTTTCATCTCATTAATATGACGTAGTTTTAATGCTAATGGACTTGATTGTGTTGAGGCCGTTGGGTCACTGAGTGAGAATGTCATCATGGGTTTAGTTTTGTCGTTTCATCTGTACTGTAGTTGCTGTTTAGTTTTTGCTCTTTAAGAGAGGGATTGTATATAGTGGGAATTAGAAATATAATTTGGATTGATCTATATGTCAGTCAGTAACGGGGTTGTTTAGCTATCAAAGGCATTTTTGAGATCCCTTGGGTAATTCTTCTGATTATTGAAGAGGCTTTAATGTAAATTATGCACTTATTAAATAAGAATGTGAGATTATCTGCTTGGTAGTTCACAGCCGAATGAAAGCCAGCTGTAGTTGGTGGTTGTACGTTCAGCCAGTAAAACACTGATGTGATTTCCACAAATGTCCACTGTACGAAGACACTGTATTTGATTCATTAGCATCAAAATGAATTTGGTTGAGTATGAATCAAATGTAGATGTATTGATACGTCATCTTTACATTTATTACTCTTTTTTTTTCCAAAACAGCTTTGCACATATATGTTGTATATTTATGTAATATTCACTGTAATTTAAACCCATTTGACGTCCTTCCTGCTGAAAGACTAAACGTCTGTTTGAGACATTACCCTAATGGTTTTGCCTAATTAGTCTTGTGTGTTTGCTAGTAAGGGGTGAGATTGAGCTTTAAGACTGCTCCACTTGACTGATTGTCTAAATGTTCATTAATGATGTTTGCAAAGTCAAGAATCCCAGTACAAACCTCTAATAATAAGTTTAAAAGATCATTGTGTGCTCGTCCTGCAGCAAACATCCAGGTGCAATGCGCTTAAAGGCTCATGAGATGGTTTTCAGTATGTTCCATTAGGTTCACCAATAAAATTACTGAAGTTGCACAAAAAATAATAATATGCTGAAAAACGATAATTTTTTCAAGCCTGTCTGAAATGGTCAGTTTTTAATGCGCGGCCCCTTTAAGGCTTCAGTAAACGCCCACTGTTATGATTGGCTAACGACGTTATTGCACAGTGCGATAGATTTATAAACCATATAAAACTAAGCAGTTTTCTAACATCTAACCTTATTTAACTTAACACTTTGAATCTCCCTGTACTAAACATTCTGTTCTGTGCTTTTGACTGTTGTAGGCCTGTAGCCAAACTCCTGTTGAGTCTATAAATAACATGAGAAATGAAACTAGATGGATGACTCGTTAGAACCCTGTGATTAACAATGAAGTAACCATTAACACAAGAGTTTACTCTTTCCTAATACCAGAAGAGTTTGCATTTGAAGAACCAATCAAATTGTAGGTAAATGATGTCATATCATGTTATTTTGCCATGCCCATATTCTATAAACACTGTTGTATTGGTGTATCCGGCTGGGATTCTCTGGGAAGTGTGTCTGAGAACTGCTGGAGAAGATCTCCCGGCCGTCATTAAAGCATTTAGAGGACATTTGCAGAAAAAAACCCAACTTTTGCTGATAATTTACTCACCCCCATGTCATCCAAGATGTCCATGTCTTTCTTTCTTCAGTCGAAAAGAAATTAAGGTTTTTGATGAAAACATTCCAGGATTTTCTCCATATAATGGACTTCAATGGGGTCCAAACGGTTCAAGGTCCAAAAGACAGTTTCAGTGCAAACTGTTCAAAGGGCTTTAAACGACACCAGACGATGAATAAGGGTCTTATCAAGCGAAACGATCGCTCATTTAATAAATAATTAACAAAGTTTAAGTTTTATAAGCTCAAATGCTCGCCTTGCTCTGTTCTGTGATGAGCGTCGTGACTCTCCTGTTCGAACTCGTTCATCAAAATGAACAATTTTTTTTTCGAGTCATTTCGTTCATTGAATGTCACAAACGTGTATCACAGAACAGAGCAAGCACGTAATGAGGACGTTTTAATCTCGGAAACTTGCAGGATGTTTTAATGCTACACTGAAAAACATTTGAAGTAGGATTTACTTGAAAAAAGCTAGGCAACTTTTTCCACTCAGAAAATGCTAGTAAATTTACAAAGATTTGCCAAGTAAAAACCTAAACATATTTATCAGTAGCTTTAATTAGAAATCTTAAGTTAAAATTTACTTGGAATATGGAATTAAGTAAACTTTACTTTAGTAAAGTGAAAGTAACAAAGAAAATAAGCAACTTGGCTAGTAAAAGGTTGAGTAATATCGATTTAGTTGTAATTTCCTTTGCATTAACGTACATTACACTCAATCAATTTTATTGAATTATACCAGTTATTTATAGTATGTGTTTTACTTAGCGTGTCTAAGTAATTTATACTTCATCATGTCAGATGTTAAGCATGATGTGAATGCAAAGACCTTGATACGTGGTAGACAATACACAATGACGGTAACATTTGATGGATCGTTTTTGTGTTTGAATGTGTCATTTTGGGCAGAAAATTTCCTCAAAATGTCACAAAATGGCAAGTTACTAATCCTGACAACAAAAGCAATGATAAAACAGTGTAAATACAGCTGGAAACCAGTGAAAAATGAACCTCATTAATTATTCATGATGGGAACCCCAGTATCAGAAAAGTTGAGTCATTTTTACTTTATTTTATTGAGTTCATATTTATGCTTTCATTTCTACTCGCTTGAACTAAGTACTGATATGGAATTTACTTAGTTTTATTTAATTCTTGCCTGAATTAACTTTTTCTTGTAAATTACATTGTTTTTTTTCAGTAGTATTTACCTTACCAAAAAATCATTTTTTTAGTGTACAAAGACCTTTGATATGCCAAAAGATCAAGGCAAGTTTGATTCCTCATGACAGGACCACTTTAAAAAGCTTTTGCATGGGCAAATCATTGCATTTAGACTTCATTGGCTGTTTACCCCAGGTGAACTCTGACTAGTTTAGCAGTAACGTTTGCAAAAATTCACTGATTGTTGCATCACTCAAACTCAAACGGTTGCCATTTTAAATGCTCGATTTATAGAAAACGGCAAATGACATAATAAGCATTTAGAGCTGTTTTTACTGTCAGCTCCCATGAAAGATCATGGCCTGTGGCGTTTGCTGAAATGTGAATCTGTTTGCTGTGAATAAACCCAGTGCGCCCAGCGCTCCACATCTCCTGAAGCACACATTGTGTCGCTTTGAAAGGATCTTGGATCGAGGTATTTAGGTCCTGTCGTTTGAGAGCAGTTTGGCTGAAATGAAGTCCAGCGAGGGTTGTTCTTTCAGGAGCACAGTTTAGCGTTATCTTAAATCTTGGAGCCGTTGCTTTAGGAACATTTTTTAGTGTTCACATGCCGTAGCTAAGCAAAACACACAGTCTGGCGTTCATAAAGCTGTCGCCGTTGTCCTGATTCTGATAAAAGAAGGGTTTCAGATATAAAACTGTTGCCAGCACAAAAGCTCAGTAACGAACGGCTGGTCTTTGGCCTTTGGAGTGTGTGGTTCAGATATTAACCTTGCTTTGTTAATCACCATCTTGTGTAAAACATGCGTTTCCAAAAATGCATAAGCTTTGGGTCATAACATGCTGTGGTTAAGAGGTGTACTGAGTCTTTCACCATGGCTAACTAACTCCAATTTATCCATTTCTAACTGTATTTGCCCATATTTTGCTCTCGGATGTGAATAATGTACTTTTTAATGTTGCATCATATATCAGACCTCTTATTCTTGTCAGTAAATATGCAAAATGTTTCTCTTGAGCTTCATATTGCAGTCGCAGCCAAATAAATTTACGGAGTGTGTGTGTGTGTGTAAGAGCTTTCGTGTGTATTGATTGGTCTAAATACACACACACACTCTTGTTGTTCACTGTCGTGTGACTGATGTTTGGTGACGGATGGATCAATAAATTGCACTTAACTTTGAAGTGCCCCACGCTACTGAAATATTAATGAATATATCTTCTAAATATGAATATATTTATTATTGTTACCTTATTTTAGATTTGCCTGTAAAGGAAATGCATAGGCTATACAATTAATAGAATTAATTAGTTCATTCACTCAGCCACACATTAGTAGATTTGCCTTTGAATGAGGAAGTATTTTTGTCCAAGTCTTAAATGACAATGTTGAAATTAATTTGCAATGCAATTGTCTAATGCAAAAAATTCTGCTGTTTTACTATATTCGTGTATATTCCCTTTCATGTACGTGTAAGCGGTCTGTGAATGAAGTTTCAAATATCAAAGTGGATAAATTCCTAAAAGAAGGAAGTTGTCAGTAATTCCAAACTTGCTTTCTGCTTAAATTTCGTAGCTTTATGATATATTTGCATAATCCCTGCCTCTGGTCTTGATTGGCTGAACAGTGTCTCTTAGCTCCGCCTTCAAAACCCACACCATCGTTACTGTTCTTATCACTGTAATCAAGAGCTGAGATTCAGATATGATAATGAGCGTTTCTGAACAATTACAACAAACTAAGCCACCTGATCAGCCACGCCAATCAGAGCAGAGGAGACCAATCACAGC